>JACEGR010000682.1:0-229707 GCA_014170235.1 Listronotus bonariensis
TTATTTAAAATAATTTTTTTATTGAGTATTCTACTAATAAAAATAAAATTTTATGAATAATACGGCCTGATCTCCATATAGAAGGTCTGCCGCTGGGCTTTACAAGGATCTAGCGACAGCCCCTAACTATCGTCTCTGTGCTTCCATGCATGATTGGTTGCATACCTACTGAGTGTAATGCGTAGTAGTATCGCGTTTCGCGCTTATGTGATTGTGTATAGATCACTGATCTCGCTGGATAGCTAAAGCATATTACCTGCGCGAAACAAAAGTTACAATTCATGGGCGAAAAATGAGTTTCTGCGCAAGCACGTAGAGGGTAGACGAGGTTGGCGGGAACCGAACTATGCGGTTGAATCATGGGAATTTGTTGCCAATTTCACACTTGAAGGACGGTGAGTCAGTGCCGTATTTTGCGATATTCGTCTTTTGTGTTGGCCGTCGAACGCCATTATTAGGTATTTGATATTTCACAGTTACATCAAAAGGTCTAATATACTATATGTCAATTGTTGCCATATTTGAGAAAAGTAAGAATTAATAAAAAAAAGTGAATTAGGTATATCAACTAATATAATGTATTATACGAGTTCTTACAATGTAACATAATTAATGAAATGTTATGACCTAATTTGCTACTCTGACAGTTTTAAATAATTAGAACGTAATAAGTATTTTGTTAAATCCTCTAATAAGTATATCGACAAAAGCGTTTACGTTTTTATTGCAGTAACATATCAAATTTTGTTTCGAAACCTCTCTGTAATATGTTCTGAACTCTAAATGTGTAATGATATGTAAATGTCTAATTTGTCTCTAGCTGTATTTTATATTAAAAATTTAATGCCTCCTTTTTATTGCTTTTTATCACTACAGGTTAGAGGCCAATGTTTTAAAATGTTTTTAATGTTATTCTCAGAAGTTGTTGGACGCACATTCTCATGCTCTGATATTGCGAAACCCCGACATTGTTTTTCGGCGAAAACTTTTTTCCTCCTTTATCTTTCCTCGACTTACACTATTCTACAAAATAAAACAAAAGTATTAGACCCAGAAATGTCATATATGCTAAACTCTAACCTCAAAATATCGAAATATAAAATCAGCAATGTCTTAACGCTTCTTCGCAAAGTACTGAATATTGGTGGAAGCTAAAAGCAAAATTTATCTTTGATTCAAGTTCAGAACATAAATAAAAACCTATTTTTGCATGTCTGGGTCACCATCACTTTTTTATTTTTAAATAAACTGCTAAAGAACTTAGAACTAAAGAAAAATATTGTGGCCTATGACTCGCATGCCCCTGTCTAAAGCTTTTAAAATTAGGACAAAATTGTGATTTTTCTGATCACGCATTCGTGTTTAGTAGTCAAAAATACATCACACAATTTGGATAAGATGCTTTTTTTTATTTTATAAAGTGATATTAAACTCACGATCGTAAATTGTTATTCCTGTCAACATTACCCACGTAATCCGTTTACCTTCTTTCAAAGTTAATTTAGCAAATCTTTGTCCTTATTCACTGTTGACGTATCGTGTCTATAATTTTTTATATCACTACCTAATTTATTTACATATTAAAATACTGATATTTTAAGATTTTTAAATTAGTTAATGATTTAAAAAGATTTAAGTCCGGTACTGGACATGACTTTTTAATGCGCATGTACCAGAAACCTTCTGGAGGGCCTCGAGTTTGTTTACGGCGCGTGGTCGTAAAAATCCGCAAATGGCAACTAGCCACTATGTATCTAAATGTAAGATATCTATGGTATAGATGCTTTTAACAGAAACCGCGCATTTTCCATTTTGCAATACAGTTTATTTCGTTTATCTTTCTTTAGTGATTTGAAAGCATACTTGAAAGTTTGGTTTGTTAGTTTGTTTCCTATTGAGGTTGGGATCCACCGAGCTAATATTAGGGCAAATAATGCAAGAGATTACTACAAAATTAATGTTTTTGTCCCTTATTTGAATTATTATATAGTAACCCTCCAAGAAAGATTTACGAATTATAAAAAAATTATCGAGTCCTTTGTAAATTGTCTTTTAAGACAGAGTAGTAATGTTGAAAATGAATTTTTGAAACTGGTTAAGTTCTACATAGAAAATGAATTTATTTTTGAAAACAGTGATACAATTCTAGTAGCTGAAGTAAAATTATGGCAAAGGAAATTATCCGATAATGTTTTCAAAAATGCTATCGATGCATATGTTTCCTGCAACGAAACAATTTTTCCAAATATAAAGAAACTTTTAAAAATTTTTGCCACTCTTCCAGTTACAAGTTGCACAAATGAAAGATCCTTCTCTACCCTCCGTAGACTGTTAACTTATTTAAGAAGTACGACAGGTTCTAATCGTCTTAACGGCTTAGCACTATTAAATATCCATCCTGATATTATAATTTCTCCCGAGGAGGTATTAAATGAAATGGCTAAAATTAAAAGACGGCTAAATGTAAATATTTAAATTTTATTTATTCTAATTTAGTTTGTCCTACAAATAACATGTAATACTCTACATACTGTTTTTTTGTCAGTTTTTTTTGTAATAAAATACATTTACAGAAGCAGTGCTTTGATTTTTTACATAAATCGGTGAATTATATAATTGATTATTTAGTTGGATTTGCAATGACCTATTACAGATTTTTGTAAATAATTTTAACAAATATTTTTTTCGTGTTCTACATCCTTCGTTATTTTTTGCAAAACTACTACTTATTAAAAAATAAGCCAACGTTACTCTTCAGTTTTTGGCTACTTGTGCCCCAGAAATTTTTCCTGGATACGCCTCTGATAATGTAAATAAAGGCTCAAAGTAGAATAAGTTGATCACCCAAAATTGCTAAAAGAAAGTTTTTATATAATAAAACTCGTTCATCTAAGTTTATTATAAGAACTGACTATTTAACAATATTCCTTGTTTAAAGAAATGATAATCATGTGGATACTTCATGTGTACCACAGCCCTCATATATTGTTAAAAAATATTTGTTATTACTGGAGGAGTTCAGCATAAAAATACTTTATATCCGGTAGTATGTCTAACGCACCCGTGGTGGGGTGACCTCTTGACACATTTCCCGTGATGCATTTGCAGGATTAGAAATACCTAGGATGCGTTGCGTTCTACTAAGCGCTTTACAACGCTCAGAAATGCTCCTTTTACGTAATTTTTTCTGCAGTCAGAAACAGGGAAAAGTTGCAATTTCAGGGCAGGGCCCACAGTGTGTATTTTTTGTATGGAGGACATTTTTTTGCTCTTTAAACTGATTTTGGCTACAAATCAATTTCGGTTTGAGTAATGGTGCCTTCTTGCATTCCCATAAATCTACATAAGATAAGGGGTGGGGAGGGTTAAAGAAAATCTACCTGGCGAGGAGGGGGTCCAAAAATGTCTCACGTAGTGGACGCCCCCCTAACAAGCACAGAGATTATAGGGCTGAAAATTCTTTCGAGAGCGTGAATCAGTTCGCTTCCTATCACAGTTCAGTAATTCTAATTCTTTGATCGCGTGTCTGATGCCATTTGAAATATTAATAAACATTTAGGAATGAATATAGCCACATAAGTTTCAAAAGAATGATAAGTATCAGTTTGATCACTGGTTAGGCTTTCAAAAGAATAGGCCTTATGTGTCAGGTGTGTCAGTCGCTTGTTATGTGGTTCTCTCGTTTAAGTGTCGCCACAGGCCACAGCAGATTAGCTGTAGTAGCTCAGTGAAGCTAGGTATAAGCAAGTAAAATTAAAGTTGGTCATCGGTTAAATATTAAGATATCAAAGTCCGATTAAAGGGGGAAAAGAGGTACATAGCTTAGTGACTTAAGGGTCCGATACTTCGGTTTTTGAGTAGAAGCAAATGCTTTATACAGTGAATAAAGTATGTCAACATTAGTAGATTTTGAACAGACCCACCTCAAAAAGTCCTGCTGGCACCCCCCACCCCCTCAAAGTTGGTTAAGGGATAGATATAGTTTTTTTCTAATATCTTCTAAACGGTAAATGATAAAAACTGATTTTAGTGTCGTTAGATAGGACACAAAATTCTGCAAAATA
Source organism: Listronotus bonariensis (assembly GCA_014170235.1). NCBI lineage: Eukaryota > Metazoa > Arthropoda > Insecta > Coleoptera > Curculionidae > Listronotus > Listronotus bonariensis. The sequence continues at coordinate 4,065 of JACEGR010000682.1, forward strand.
GTAATAATTAAATTTGTATTTTTGTTTATTACGTAAGAATCTCCAATATAGAAAAAGTTGGAGGAGCATCCACAAGGCATTTTTTACGATATATCTTCCAAACCGTTTACCAAACAAAAAAAATATAAGACACAAAAAATTAAGGCCAAAGTTTTCCTATCGAATGGTGTATAACATCATACTATTTTTTTAAAATTAAAGCTACCAGTGGCGTACAAAAGTAGCACTACACCAGTATAAGTAGGTAGTTAAAAATAGAAATTTTGAATGTCATACTTTTTTTTATTTTTTCAGAATATTTCTCACTTTAGTTATATTAATTGGTAATATTACCTTATTGCGCATAATAGTAATATTAAAAATAATATTTTTGTTTTTTTGGTTAGACTCTACAACAACAAAAGTCGAAGGGAGTATCCATACGGCACTTTTACCATATATCGTTCAAACCATTAACAAAAAAAAAAACAACATAAACGACAAACCACAAAGTTATCATTTAGACAATTATCTTTTAAAATAAAGCTACCAGTGGCGTACCAAATTAGTACTACACCAGTAAAGTACCTAGAAATCGAAATATTTAATGTTATTCTATTAATTTTAAAAGATTATTTTTCACTTTAGATTTATTAATTAATAGTTATACTTTAAATTTTATTTACTTATTTCTTTTGTTAATAACAACAGTATTATAATAACTTTTTATTATAAAGATAACAAATATGGCTTATACAGTGTGTCCCAGGATAGGTGTTACAAGAGGACAAATTCGCCAAAAATTTTGGAATATTTAATCGTCCTTTTGAGAAAGTGGCCGCATGGTCCAAAACTAATAAATACAAAATTTGATTTCAATTGGTAATATACAGGGCAAGTTATAACTAAAAATATAAAAAATGACCAAGGATAAAGTACCTTTATTTTTAAAAATAGGACAAAATCGTATAGGTAAATGTTGTAGAGAACTAAATTTTATGTCAAAATTTAAAGTTAAACACGTAAAGTAAAAAAAAAAATATTTTTGTCAATTTTTAACTCGCCCTGTTTAATACCAATTGAAGTAAAGTTATGTATTTATTAGTTTTGGACCATGCGACCGGTCGCCCAAAATTTCGTTTTAAAATTTAAAAATTTGTGTTCCATTTGTCCTCTTGTAACATCTATCCTGGGACACACTGTATATAACATCAATAAACAACAAACACATTATTACACAACCTAAAATACCTAATTACAACATTCCGCACACAAACATAACCTGGTACATTTTAAAATTAAAAAAAAATACAATTTGTGCCACATTTACATTTTAATAGTGTATCAGATGATATTTTTTCATTTTTTAAAGTGGTCCACAGTGGTGTCCATTTAGTATTCTCTAAAATCCATCCCCATTCAGATGGTCATGGAAGTTCAACCACTGGTTGGCAGAGATTACCCCAAACAAATCCTGGTTGATAAATGCATTGATTAATGTGAAGTGCTAAAGCATTCATTGTTGGGGTAAATTCTCAACCGTTCGGTTTTTGGGCAAAAAGTTGCATTCGACAAATATCAATGCTGCTACTATCAGAATGTTTATCGTAAATGGTTACAACGAATTTTGAGATCACTGCCGAGATGAAGGTTTTTGAATGCTGCAATAAATCAATGAAAGTAGCTGTAATTTCCGGAAAAGATTCCCAAGCTTCCCAACACTTTTTCCTTTTCCATAAAAGGAGGACGTGAGTATCGCAACCGGTTAGTGAATGAAAAAAAAGAAAGGGCTAGACTTTTTTCATTGATTTCTTTAGCAATTTCGATACACGAAATATGTCTTACATTTTACCAGTACCAAACTCAATCCACACGTCTTGATTTTGATTTTTGTACTGGTAATTTTTTTTCCGTGTAATATGATTATTTATTATAACTAGTATGCAGAATTAGAAATAATTATAAATTAATAAAACTAAAGTAAAAAATATTTAAGAAAAAATTAAAAGTATAACATTAAAAATTTACATTTTTAAGTACTATACTGGTGTAGTGCTACTTTTGTACGCCACTGGTAGCTTTTTTTTTAAAGATAATAGTATAATGTTATACTTCATTCGATAGGGAAAACTTTGGCTTTTATTTTTGTATTCTATATTTTTTTATTTGGTGGATGGTTTGGACGATATATCGTAAAAAGTGCCGTGTAGATGCTCCCCTCCAACATTTTTTTTGTTGTAGAATTTTACTAAATCAACCTAAATACAATTTTTAGTGTTACTATAGGGTAATATTACCTATTAATATAACTAAAGTGAGAAATATTCTGAAAAAAAAATAAAAAAAAGTATAACATTAAAAACTTCTATTTTTAACTACCTACTTATACTGGTGTAGTGCTACTTTTGTACGCCACTGGTAGCTTTAATTTAAAATAAAATAGTATAGTGTTATACACCATTCTGATAGGGAAAACTTTGGCCTTCATTTTTGTGTCTTATATTTCTTTGTTAGGTAGACGGTTTGGAAGATGTATCGTAAAAATGCCTTGTGGATGCTCCCCTCCAACTTTTTCTATATTGGAGATTCTTACGTAATAAACAAAAATACAATTTTAATTATTATTATTTTGCAGAATTGTGCTCTATCTAACGACACTAAAATCAGTTTTTTATCATTTACCGTTTAGAAGATATTAGAAAAAACTATATCAATCCCTTAACCAACTTTGAGGGGGTGGGGGTGCCAGCAGGACTTTTGAGGTGGGTCTGTTCAAAAATCTACTAATGTTGACATACTTTATTCACTGTATAAAGCATTTGCTTCTACCCAAAACCGAAGTATCGGGCCATTTTTGAACAATAAGTCACTAAGCTTATAAGAACAAATAAATTACCTGAAAAAAATTATGCAATTTTTACTCGAATTCATACCACCATGAAGTGGGCGCGGCGCTTTAAACCAGCCTGTCAATGTCAAACAGCTTCTGGGTGTCGGACGCAAACGCGTCACTTTTGTTAGACAAGTTTACCACAATAGTTTTACATGCAATTTTTAAACATTTTGCCAAAATGGTAAGGGTTACAGTCATGGAAACCCTAAGGCTCAAACACATGTTTCGGGTATCGGATTAGGCGTGGTTTCGCGACTGTAACTCTCACGATTTTTAACACACTGTTTAAAAATTGCATTAAAAACATTTGTGGTAAACTTGTCCGACAAAAGAGTTACGAGTTCTGCCCAGTCCGACACCCGAAACATTTTGACATTGGACAGGCTGGGTCAAAAGCGCCGCTTCCCTATAAATATGGCATATATATATTATGAATATTCATGGTAGACTCGCCAAAGTAACCCCTTTAAAAATGTTTTAAAAGTGTACTCTTTATAAAGTTCAAATCATTATACTGGTCCAAGGACTATTACGAATACTCGTATTTGCCTGAACTTCCAAATAATGGTCATGCAACAGTGTCTCATTGGGGGTAATGATTAGTTCTGGTCTGTTAACTTTTTTGGTAATTAACAAAAAAAATTGCTGCTTGCGAATTCGCTTTATTAAGGAATCGGTTCCTGAGCTTTTTACTGTAGTCTAAACAAATGCACCATATCAGAACGGAAACGTCAAATTGCGAGCCGTAAAGGTATGATTTCGAACACCGCGGCAGGCAGCAAACCGCCGACGCAAGCACCAGATCCATTCATATTACCAGCAACGCTATACTCGTCACTCCCCAAGATATGATAAATAATTCTTTATTATATCTTACCCAAGGCGAAAGCGAAATAACTATAACGTTCCATCGCTTTGGTCGGCGGTTAGCCGCCTGTCGCGATGCTCGGAACCGTACCTTAATGGAAACGTCAAACTACAATTCTAGCTTTAAGCTGAAATAAAAGTAAACCCTTAGTAAACGCGAATGTAGCCTAACTTTGGAAAGATGAATTGAAATTTTCACTTCCGTGATTTTCACACCTCGTCCCAGGTTGTTAAACGCAATCTTATTTTTTTACCACGTGCTTTATTTGCTTTAAATTCAGGCAGCCAGGCAGTCATGACAAAAAAAGTATTAAAATATACTTACTTACTTAAAGACAGGATAATAAAAACACCAAAATTTATAACATTGGATTGATAAACAAATTTTGTTTAAAAGAAATCAATTATATAATATATTTTTGTTAGAAATTAGAAATAGCTAGATAAGATAAACTTAATTAAAAAAGGATGATTGTTTACAAAAGAGATACCGGCACTTTTCCCCTCCTTTCCTCCAAAACTTGACATCCATATGTCAAAATTCCAGTTCAGAAATAGACATGTTTATTTCATAATTTACTACTATTTTTAGTGTTCATTTCAGTTTCACCTCATGAAATTCATTTAATCATCAAAAAACTCATTTTTCATTACCACATCATGTACGCCAGAAGAATTTCGCACAATTTTGTCCCCACAGGATCATCTAACCTAAAAAGTTTGGTCCCAGAAAACTGCTGTGAGAGGATTCGTTCTAAGTGCAGTTTAATAGTAAAAAGACAGTTGTCTGGACATAGTGCAAAAGACTTAAAGAGTAAGCTTGAAACAATTATTGGGAAGGCAAAATTTTATAAGCAAATATTGTTCTCCAAGCAAAGCCCCGAGAGGACCTTGAAAGTGTGGGCTCGACAATTTGAGTTTGTTTTTGCACAAAGAGTTAGAAGGGGTCAACAAATGTTTTGCCTTTATTCCAGGTGGTGGAAGAAAAAGCTTTAAAAGAATTTCTTAAACGATTGCGAATAACTTTTAGCAGAAATGGAAAGGAATTTATTATGGGAGCTATGGGTAAGTTAAAATTGTATTACCAAGTATTTGTCACTTTTAGAGACTTCACAACATATTTGCCATTATGCTTAAACATGATATGTTATAGAAAATATTGATCAGTGAAGTTTAAGCAGTAGGTGTAAGAGAATAGCTGACTATTAGTTAATGTCATTTTAATTAGATCAGAAAACTCTGTATATTATCAGCATATTGTTATATTCTCCATGTCTCTATCTTTATTAAGCATCCAAAAGTAAAGATACTTAAATGAAACAAAATGTATTGAAAGCTTCCAGCTGTACAATGTTTGCTTAAAACTATTACAGGATCTTCTTATTATACTACCATATTTATTATTTGGATTGTGAAAAACACCAGATGCTTATCTTCAGGAGCATTAAAGAAACATATTTTATTGCATCTAGAGCATTCCTTGACATCAAAAATTACGTTGTTTATGTCAGCAATGTGAACCCTATTTTGGCAGCATCTTCTATAAATTGTTCAAAAATAAAATATTTGAGGTTAGTAATTGCTGTTATAAATCCCTGATGCCATCCAGTAATATAATTTTTACTAGGGGTGCTAGTTACTTATAGTTGGTAACATTGCAAGCAGTTCAAATAGTAAAAATAAATTTGCTCTGGGAGCATTAAAGGAGCCATCAAATGCTCCTGGCAGAAACCAAACACTAATTTTTTTCTGGCGACTACCAATAAAATTTTAAAGAAACAAGGGCAGTTTTTAGGAAAAGAAAACTTCCACCGGCTGTAGGTTGCAACATTTATATTTGTCACAGGCAAATGGTTATTTTAGGCAAATGGCGTCTGTCTGAGCAAATGCCTTTGCCTGGGCAAATGACTTCATGAAAATAATTTTTATTTAAAAGCCGTTTGCCTAGGTAAATGCATTTGCCATGGTCCTTGTTAGGCAAATCATTTTGATATATTTAATAACATATTAAGCGTACAGTGTGTTTTGCAGCCTACAGTAAAAAGCATAAGCACATGAAATTTTAATGGTTTGAAGTGCTATAGACAGTCATGCCAAACCATCACATTGGGGCGGTCATGGTTAGTTTTAGTTAGTTATTTATTTTTTTAATTTGCTCTATTAAGAAATTTAAAAAAAAATTAACCAACCAAAACTAACCATGACCCCCAATGTAATAGTTTTGCATGATCATCTGGTTATGCAAATATTTCTATTTCCATTTGTCTTTAAATTGCTTAAGCAAATAGAGTCAAATGCTAATTGACTAGGCAAATAGCATTTGAAAATAAAAATACAGCATTTGCTCAGGCAGAAGATATTTGCCTGAGGCAGAAGCCATTTGCCTAAAATAACCATTTGCCTGCAACATATACATCAGGAATAAAGAGTGGACCAAATAAAAATAATAAGGATCTTCTTCTGATTTCCTGTAAAGAGATGCATTTAAATATTATGTTCCATTATTAGATCAGTTAGCGGAAGAACTAATAATTATTTCGCTTAATTCTTCAGAACGCCTTTGATAATACTTATAACCATAGGACACTTCTTCTAAGGCTCATCCGATACCCAAAACATGTCAATGGGTCTCATGGTCAGTTCTGCCGCGCTAAGCTTAAAGGTGGTATCGCAAGAAATGTTAAAATTGAGAAAATCGCTTTTGAAGTTAATCTAAATTTCCAACTATTTAAAACCATTTAGTAATTTTAGTGTTGCATGGTACTCTTCAGAAAATGCATAACTTAAATTACTAAGGTATTTATTTAAGTGGTACTACTATCAGACCAAAAATATGGCTGATACCACTTTTAAGATCAGTATTCATGTGACGTTTCTGTCCTTGTTGCCTGACTAATGCCCGTTTCCACCCACTTTTTGGGAATTCCCTAACTCTAGGTAGAGAATAACTTACATTAGGTTACCGTTAGTTACTCTTTATCTAGCGGTAGGGAACCCCTAAAATGTTGGTGGAAACGGGTATAAATCTGTTATGGTACAAAAAGAAGTTATAAAATATATTGGGATTTTAAAAATAATATATTACTTACAACATAAATTAGAACAAATTGTAGAAAATCTTATACTAAATACGGTTTTAAACTTTCGGAAATACAAAAAATAAGTGAGAGTAATCTAAATTTTGGATATATTTTAAATATAGGAAAACAGAATAATTGTTTCAGTCATCTATTTCTGTAATTAGATTATGTGTTCGGACATATATACTTTCCGGATGGCCCTCGTAAGACGGACCTATATATATTTTCTGTGTCTCCCTCGTAAGACTTTAGGCTGTCGGCATAGTTCGGAAGTTTCCGAGTAACTGTGACGCGCCACGTTAGCATAAAAAGAGACAGAACTCTCTCTCTATTGGTGGTGAAAAAATTGGAACATCGATGTAAATTGATCGCAAATAAAAACGTTAAAATTCAAGTTAAAAAAGCAAGTATTATTTTAATTAGTGTTTAATCGTAAACATTATGTGCTTCGTTGTTAACTGGTAGAGTTTTCCAGAACACTAAACGATGTTCTGGAATTATCGAAGATAAATTTTGAATAATATTGTTTTTTCGTTCTTCAGTTATTCCACGCATTGGTTTTTTGTTAAAAGGAAATGAAACTCCATTTTTAAAATATTCACTTTTTAAAAAGTTTAACTCTTTCTCTTCGCTGTCATTGGAAAAACTTGTTTTATAAGTTAACACTTTTTCGCCTCGTTTTGCTCGAATTTGAACGATATCTTTTAAGTAGATTCGAGGCTGTATTTTTTTAGTTTATAAGTGGATGAGCAGTCTGGCCATTCGTAAAAATTAGTTGCCGTAACAACATTAACCTTTTTATTATTTGCGTTCCGAACAACATTAACAAAATCTTGAAAATCATACAATTTTGGATTTTTACGCATAGAAAGTTCCACTTGGTGATGGAAAGTGTCCGCAGACATGAACGTATGCCCAGGTTCAAAGTATTTAATTACAATCTGTTTGGTTGCTGTTTCTAAAGAATTAACCATAAATAAGAGAAAAGAAAATAGACTCCAATTTTTATTTTGCGAGGAGCAATTATCGACCCATAAAATTACATTCTCAAAGTCACGCATTTCTAAAAAAATGAGTAATATGCACTTATTATATCATCTTTTTGTCTTCCTGCTAATCCCTCGTGCCAAACTATAGCAACTGGGGTTAAATGCTTCTGCTTTTCGCCTAAGGGTACGAAACTTTCATTAAAGGCTATTATTCTTGGACAAAAATTACTCTCTTAAACATTTCGAGCCTTGGTAACATAATAACCTTTTGTAAATCACCAGAAAAGTATACTAGTTGTTTCATCAGTACCCTCCGTATCCCTCCTATAAGCAGCTCGGGCTTCTGTTGCTTTTTTCATATGTGTTTGCCACAAAATGCATTTATCACACTCCAAACTTAAATTTTCCTTATTATGATCTGCATGATGTAAATTAAAAGTTTCGCATGCTTCGCATTGCTCATGACCAAGCCTGGTGAAAGATATATTCATTTCTTTTGAGACTATACTTCGATATATTTCATATGAGCAACCAACATTATGTTTTTCCTTAAAATCTGTATACATAGCTTGAATGGTTATGTCACTCGGCAGATATCGTTTGTTGGGGGCATGCTCCCGGCGATAATGGGATACCTCCAAGACACCTCTATGTTGGTGTAACAAAGCTTAAACGTGGTAACAACCGGCATTTCTGTATTTACCACATTATCGTTTTGAAAATGTGTTTAAAAATGGATATGAAGCCTAGCTTAGAAGTGGTATATTTAAATTATTTTGTAAATACCACTTTATAGTTAGGAAAATTGTTCATGCCACCTTTAAGATAACAATAGATGCCTTTTTTGGATATACCACAATTTTCATAGGCCATTTTTCAGTTTGCTTATAGGTTTTACCACTTTTAAGGTATGGCAGAAGGTGTAATTTTAAATACCCTTTCATCTTTTGGGTCTAACTCAATTTTGACCCAAAGTGGAGATACCACCTTTAAGCTTAGCAGGGCAGTGTTCTGCTTAGTACAATTCTTGGCACAATGTTAAAAAATTGCATGTAAAGCATTGTGGTAAATTTGTACACAAAAAAGTGACGTGTTTGCCCAGTCCGACACCCGAAACATTTTACATTGACTGGCAGGTTAAAGTGCCGCTTTAGGTGGTATTTATATAGAAGTACCTATACAGTGTGTGGACCATTAAGTGAAAACAAATATGAACTTATTTAAAGAATATTCTTTTTGACACATAACAAAAAAAATAGTTTTCCATTTGTTGCATACCTACTGAAACACAGTGTAAATATTTTTTTTTTTAGGTGTTTCAATCTATAACTGGGAAGAAAACGAATAAATGATGACGAATTTCAAACACATTTAGATGACCTTAGCTATATTGAAACTCTTAAAAACGCCACAATGTGTTTAACATGTGAAAAAGGCGAAAAATCAGATAAAAATACTAGAATATGTCCAGTAAGAAATTTAGCTCTAAATATTTAATTTTAAAAATTCCTGTAAAGTAATCCTATTTTTTACTTTTTTTTGCACACAATAATAACTTAAGGCTAAAGTAGCATACAATATTTGATTTTTACCTTTAAAACCCAGTTTTTTAAATGTTTTTACACCTCTTATCAATAAAATTGTGAAAGGTCTGCTGTAACCATGTATACACGTGACGTCATAGCTTACTGCAACTGACAATGATAGAAAGTGAAGCTTTAGAATTTACATGTAAAACACGTAAAAAAACGGGGTTTGTTTTAATAGCTGAAAATCAAATATTGGATGCCACTTTACCTTTAAATCAAGAATTGTGTGCAAAAAGAAGGAGGAATATGGTGAAAATGGGATTAGTTTAAATTTGATGATGGATATCTTGAGAACAAACCGTTTCCGCCAATTCAGATTCATGATCAGCGCCCCAAAAACCCCTGTATACCAAATTTCGTTAAAATGGTGTTGCCGCAGGTTTCTATACTTTATCCACAAACAATATGCAAAATGGGTAAACAGTGATCAACGCGATTTCTATATGTCTATTGGTTTTAAAACATTGAAGCCTTGCCATGCAGGGCTGGCGTGGCGGTTTCGATTTGAAAATAATGAAATAAAATTGAATAAATCAAGTTATTAAATTAAAATGCTAAAATTAATCCACTGTGTACTAAGGTACAACTACGACTTAGATGTTGTAGTAGAAAGAAAAATCACATCATAATTTATAAAGTATATTTGTTTCAAACCAATGTAATTCCTTAGTGCGCCCCTGCCTATGTTAGCGTACCTGTGGATTTGTTTATGTAACCTGCACAAAGTATAGATAATTACCCTCGAAATTACCAAATTCCTAAAAGCAGACAATTTGTTAAAATGCAGTATAATACACTCTAATGGGAAAGGTTACATTACTTTCAATGCAAAACTTTTTGTCAGGTGTAGAGAGTGGGGTATCGAGTAAAAAAGAATTTATTAAAAAATAATAAATATCTTTTTATATCATTTAATACTAGATTGAATGCATCACAGGTGTCGCCCTCTAGAGTTTACAAAAATGTAATGGTAGAAAAATATTGTGATAATACACCTAATATTAATATAACTATAAAAAAATAAAATCAGAATATTTTTGACACTCCGTATCTCCGAAACCGTTCACTTTTGGACTAAGGTACACCCTGTAATTGGACAAATTAGATAGCCCGACATCGCCTGCGGGTCCACTGCACAGGCTGGATTAATTTGGCTGTAACTATAGGGTATAGGCTAAACGGTAAGAGATACAAAAAACTAAGAAACATGTCCCGATATATTTTTTCGTGTTTAATTTAATGACGCAATCAGAATCACGCTTACTTGATTGTTTTGGAAAATACAGAGTGATTCTCAAATTTTGTCGATTTTTATTATGTCTTGGTACTCGGCCATTTAGGGAGATAGAAACAAACTTCAAATACAAAAGTTTTTTATCTTTTTACGTAGAATCCAGTGGCGTACCTTAAATAAATATAAATGTTTTAATTTTTGAGATCTAACGCAATTTTTCATTTTTTAAATGGGACACCCTGTATTTAGGTATCTCAAAAGAATGCATTTTTTCTTGCAATTACAACAATATATAACACTTAATATTTTGCATTGTTCTAAACAGCTAAGCAACCAAAAATATATCAATAAAAAAATAGTTGGCCATGGATTGAATTCATTTCATTTATTTTTTAATGGTATGTCTATACAAAAAAACATCCAACAAGAAAACTAAAACATTTTTTAACCAAAACAATAACAACCACAGAAAATACAGTAATTAATAAAAGCCACTGAACAATTATTCAAGTTCTTAACACTTTTTTGCACTTGTGTTTAATCACAATATGTGCTTAAATACTTTTCATTCTGTTCTATGCATTTTTGGACTCGGCTTGTAGTGGAACTAGTGTCGATATAGAGGTAAATATTTGGTATTTTTCTTATTTAATTTTAATAAACTTAAAGCAAATTATTTTTATTTATTTACATTGTACCACATCTACATATTATATCATCATTACGTTGAGTCCAAAAATACATAGAATAGAATGAAAAGAATTTAAGCACATTTTGTGATTAAACACAAGTGTAAAAAAATTAAGTACCTGAAATTACACACACAGAAAATAAAAAAAAATTACTTTATTTTCTGTGGTTGTTAATGTTTTGGTTAATAAATGTTTTAGTATTGTTACAGACTTTCAAAAATGTGTTTAGGTTATAGAATTTTTAGAGAGTTAGGATCATTTAATTTAGTTTCTTAATTTATTTAAATCATTTACCTTAATTTTTCCAAGTTCTTTCATCACTTTCGAAGGTTTCCGAAAACGCCCGAATTATCCATTAAGAACTTTTATGCCATCCTGTACTATGGAATTTTCACGATATTTCTCGAAGATTCTAGATCATTCTTTACTCTTCCACCATACTATAAAAGGGCGATGGGAAACCTCCGATCAGTTAGTACAGATTCGACCTTTGTGCTGTAAACTTCGAGACATTGACAATTTAAGATTTTGCCGTTATTGTAACCATGGTTACGTTACATTGTTAATAAAGGTATAAAAACGAAGTCCGTGTTTTTATACGAGGTGATACGGAACAGTATTTTTGTTTGATTAAGTTTTTTATAAACATTCCCTTAAAAAAATAAATGAATATTAATTCAATCCATGACCAACTATTTTTTATTTTTTAAATTTTTTTGGTTGTTTAGAACAATACACAATATTAAGTGTTATATATTGTTGTAATTGCAAGAAAAAATGTATTTTTGAGATACTTAAATACAGGATGTCCCATTTAAGAAAAATGCAAGGTTGCATTATACTCAAAAATTAATACATTTATATTTTTCTAAGATACGCCACTGGATTCTACGTAAAAACTTTTGTATTTAAAGTTTGTTTCTATGTCCCTAAATGTCCGAGTAATAAGACATAATAAAAATCGACAAACTTTGAGAATCACCCTGTATCTTCCAAAACAATCAAGTAAGCGTGATTCTGATTACTCCATTAAACTAAACACGAAAAAGAGATCGGGACATGTATCTTAGTTTTTGTATATCTTACTTTTTAGCCTATACCCTAGAGTTACAGCCAAAATAATCCACCCACTGTACACCGATCTTTCAACATTGATTGTTGTTTTCATACATAAAAAAATTGCTTATTTTTAGTGTGGTAGTGGTGGCATTACCTCAAAAACATACGACGATTGGGTGCCTTTTATAGAAAAAGACGATTTAATAGTTTGGAGACGTCCGCATGGTGAAGGTCTATTTGAGTATAAGGTGTATGGTTCCTATTATGACGTAACCGCAGAAGATTTTCTTAATGTTCAGGTTGATACCGATTATCGTAAAGAATGGGACGTTACTGCAGTACAACTAGAAGTTGGTGAACAAGAACAAGATACTAATAGTGACATTCTCTATTGGGAAATGCAGTGGCCTGTAGGTTTATTCAATAGTATATTCAATTATTTTTAAAGTATTGCTGAAAAATATTTTATGCTTAAAATTGAGGAATCTCCTGCAAGAAGAGTGCTCATTTTTTAATAACTTTTTGAAATGCAAAAATCTATTAATACTTTTTTTTCACTAACAAGTCAAATAAATAAATTTAAGATTAGGTAAATATGACACATTTAAGACTGAAATAACTAGTTCCTCCCCTTTAAACAATTTGTTAAACACTTGCAACAGTGTTTTGTCCAGTAATAACTGTGATATCTTTAACATTAGTTTGAAAGGAATAAGGACATTACTAAAACCCTAGTCAGTTTATTGTTGTACCCAAATTATTTATTTTCTTTAGATATTGAGCACCTGTTATTTAGTTTGTAAGTATGTAGTCCCTTACATGTAATTACATTTATTTGTGTTTGTAAGGAGTACCAATAAATAAATAAATACATATTTCTAAGGGAAACAAACATGTTTAGCAAAATTATTTTAATAAGATAATAAATACTTGAAGAACATGACTAACAACATTGTTAGAATAGATAAATATTAAGTTGCTAATGTTTTGAAAACTATACATTTATGAAATATACATTCTTACACAAATATACCCTTATATTTAATGCCTAATAGGTTAAGGTAATAAAAGATGGTGGTTTTCATTTGAAAAAAAAATCTCTGAAGGTGTTTGTGGATATAATTTTTATAGATTATTTTTGACCACCGTGTATTTATGAATTGTAAAAATATTAATACAAGCTATAAACTAAAGAAGGTTTTTCTATACAAGATGTAATAGTAGTCTAAGATCCAACATAAAGAATATATACCCTCATCTGTTAATTAAATAAAATAATATTTTCTAGGCAGATTTTAATGTAGTGAATGCAAGTGAACAACATCTGCCAGTATTGGTCTGCTACAATTAATAATAATTAATTATGTAATAGTTTATTTGTTTATAATTGTTACCTTTACATGTTAATTGCAAAAACCAATGATCAGCAGTGAAATAGCGTAGTTGGTTAGGTAACAGCATTTAGCAGTGCATGCCTTGTCGACACTCTGGGTTCGCATCCCGCACTGGGTAACATTTTTTTCATTTTATATTTCCTTGTCTATTAGCAAAATTATGTTTACCATATTTAATTGAATAAAAATCGGGCTGCTACTTAACCAACTAAGCTATTTCACCGCTGATCATTGGTTTATGCAATTAACATATAAAGGTAATTATTATAAATAAATTAACTATTAATTAATTAATTATTATTAATTGTAGCAGACCCATGCTGGCAAATGTTGTTCACTTGCATTCACTAACATTAAAATCTGCCTATAAAATATTATTTCATTTAATTAACAGATGAGGGTATATTTTCTTAATGCCGGATCTTAGAGTATAGGCTATTGTTTGAAAAAAATAATTGTGATGTAATAGCTTGCAAACGTCATTTTTGACATAAAACTTAAAATAAGTCAAAAACAGTGGGACTTAGGTATAGGACATTATACATAAAATATGTTTAGATTGTAACGCAGAATCTAAAAAGGAAATAATTTAAAGGGTGTTCCATTTAAAATAAGAAAGTTGACATTAACTTCCGGTATAACCGGAAGTGCTAGAATTATCAAAATATTTTAGTTGGATGTCTCCCGCTGACTATAATGTTAGCAAATTTTCAAAATTTTTCAAAGCCTACTTTTCGAGAAATCGATCGCAGCACTCGTGAGACACCCGGTATAGTTTAAATTAGTTGAAGTTTACACTTTTACTCACATTTTTATAACCCAATTGATCAAATTATTTTTTTTACTTTCATTAAGTATTAGGGGACAAGTACATTGCAAAGATTTATTTATTTATTTAGATATATTTATTTATTTATTTATATACAGTATCTACAGCTTTGCCATTTACAGATACCACCTAGTCTAAGGAACAATACAAATCATAAAAAATATATAGATAGATCTTAAAAATATGTGCATATACCTAACTATTATATCACAAAACTAAGTCAATTATACTACTATACTACTCTTACACTAATAAAATAGAACTATTATTTACAAAACTAAATACAGAATATCAGACAATTGCTTGTGACAAGTAGAGTTTTTCCTCCACAATTTTTATAAATTGATTTAGGTTGGTGGTATCAACATCTAAATCACTCATATATTCATTAAATAAGGCGCACATGCGGTAAATTGGAGAATTTTTATATGTATTTATCCTTGGAAAGTCCAAATAGAAAACTCTTTTTGTCTGGTATTGCTATATTTTATGGAAAATGGAAGTTTTGCTAATAATTCAGAGGAATTAATTTTATTACTTAATAATTTAAATCAAATAAACTAGACATATCTTTATCCGTCTGTTTTCTAATGATAATCTATGAAAAAGATCTAATAAGGCCAAATGGTTGTACCCTTGATTAGGATAGAAACCAAACTTTTTAAAAATAAGTACTTTAAAAATTTTCTTTGCACTCTTTCAATAGATTTATTCCATATGTCATATTGCGGAGACCACACAATACTTCCATACTCCAATTTTGGTAATACTAAACTGTCAAATAATTTAAGACAAACATCAACACTAAAACACTTAGTGGTCCTGACAATGAACCCCATCATCCTGTGTGCATCAGTTATTCTCGTGGTAATATGTTCAGTAAAACTTAAAGAGCTATCAAATAAAACTCCCAAATCTTTCTGAGATGAAGTTTGGGACAAATCAGTATCACATATATTATAATTAAAATTGATTATGTTCTTATTTAAAGTAAAAGACATTTTAGCACATTTTTCCAAATTAAAATTAAAGCCATTGGTATTACACCATTCAAACACAATATCCAAATCCTGTTGCAAAGACATACAGTCACTATCACTACAAATTTCTAAAAACAATTTAAAATCATCAACAAATAACAACTTTTGAGAATTCTTAACAACATCACATACACCATTTATGGCTATAACAAAAAGGATTGAAAGATTCTTTTAATGCCTAAGTAATCGTATTTATTATTATTTTTTTAATTTGTAGAGACTCTTTGTAAATAGAGACTATGTTTTCAACAGACGTTACAAAGTATTTGAGGATACTCAAACAATCGTTATAATAAACAAGACGACGGAGTATCCCCGCTTTCCTAAATATCCAGATAAATACAGAGTTGAAGAATACTGGTCTTGTATGGTTATCAAGCCTTATGAAGATATGAAACGACAAGGTTAGAGAATTATACAGGGTGGGCCAAATTAAACTTGCACACTTTTTAACTAATAATAACTTTTTATCTGTTGCGCCAATCTTTTTTATTTTTAAAGGGCTAATAAATAGATATGTTTTCTCTACGTTTGCCAATTTTGGTCAAGTAGATTTGGACAGGACTGGACTTACGGGACTTTTTCCAAAATACTGTATTTCACCTCGTTGCACAAGAAATCTTATTTAGCTTAAATTAAGCTAATACCTTGTTCTTGTAGACAAACTATGGGAAATGATTCAGTAAAAAGCGAATCTGTCAACAATTTGAGGATTTAGGAATTATAATTATTTTTGAGAAATAATGCTCCCCATAAAGCATGCATTTCTCTCGATTTTAAAAAATATTTTTTTAGTTTCCTTTGAAAAACAAAAAAGTGTGAGGTTACCATAATTACTGAGTTGGATGCTAATCAAACTTAACAGTAACTTTATTATAAATAAACGTTTTAGCCTAATTGTAGAGAATTTTTTTTTTTGCAACGAAGTTTAAGGCAAGGTCCCGTAAAGCCAGTTCTGTTCAATCTATTTTACCAAAATTGGCAAACCTAGAGAGAACATATCTACCTATTAGCCCTTTAAAAATACAAAAGAAAGATGCAGCCAGGTAAAAATTTATTATTAGTTAAAAAGTGTGCAAGTTTAATTTGGCCCACACTGTACACTTAACAGTCAGTCAGCGATTTACCCCATATTTTTTTAAACTTAAATGTCAGGTACAAGCATTTAACCCCATATTTTTGAAAAAGTGTAGTGGTTTATGATAATAAATAAAAACTTATTTTTAATTCTGCAATATAGTTATTTTGCAGTCCTTTTCTTTTGAAGTGCTTTTCCATATTTAATCGAACATAGTTCATTTCCTAGTCGTTTTTTAAGGGGTTATGTACAATTAGAATTTTCAAAAAATCGATTTTTTATATTTTATTTTCTTAATGTACATTTATTTAAGAATACACACAGAAAATTGTATATCGTTCCAGTGAATATTTTCGAAGTTACACGCAAATTTAAAAGGCGTTTCAGAGTGCTTTTATGTACTTTTCAAACTTTAAACGCGTTTTTCTCAAAATGGTGTTTTCAAAGTCGGTGACCAACATTACTCGAAAACGGCTAAACCGATTAGTCTTAAATTTTAACACGAGCTTCTTAAATATATTTTTAGTAATTAATCAAAGATTTTTTCTCACCGATAAATATTTTGTTTTTATAAACAATTTAAGGCGAAAATTTTGGTCAAAAATCGATTTTTTTTGAGAAACCGCCGTTTTGTCAAAAAAATATATTTTGCTTATTCCTTAGATTAATTACTAGATTAAACATTACTTTAACGAAATCTGTTTGGTTTTTTAATTTTAGAGGATCTAGTTCAGAGATATAGTGGTCACCGCAAAACGTCTTTTTGAGAGGAGCTCCCGGAGATCAGCTGTAGCTCCTTTCCAAATAAATATTTTTACTAATACTAAGTCTTAAAATACAGTTAAGAGATACCTTAATATGTGTACAAATTTTTAGATCAATAAATTTAAAAGTTTTCTTAGAAAAAATTCTGGAAAATTCGCTTTTTTCCGCCTTCTAACTGCATATAACCCCTTAAGTCTGGAACCAATTTATTTTTAGAATTAGTTTATCCTGGAAAGACTTAGCCCTCGGAACAACGTCCAAATCATGTTCAACTTTATTATGAAAATCATCATTCTCCGAGAAATGTGTTTCGTTCGCTTCGGGCAACTTATGGTCCACGCATAATCCGCGTACTGAGCCGACTATTGGTTGTACCATTACAAAAATTTGAACTCCAATTTTCATTATTGGATAATTCTTGACCAAATAAGCTACATCCAGCACGTAGTGCAGAAAATATAGCGGCAGTAGCTGCGAGTGTACGTGATAATTCTAACGAATTGATTTGGCGTTCGGAAATTGGACCTTAAGAACAGACCATGTTAGGCGCAGTTAAGGCCACCATTTAAAAGCCATAATCTTTAAAAAATAAATGTAAGATATAGTTCTTCCGTATGATAATAAATATAACTCAATAAAGTTATTTTTGTTATTTATTTTTTTTAAGTACCTCGTAATGAATCACCCCTTACATATCCCAACCTATCAAACTTGTTCCATATTGTAGAACATGGCATTTATTATATTGTCCAATAAATATGATATCTGCTAATGTGAATAGATACTGTGACAGATTAAATTTCTTTAATGTAAGTCTGAATAATTTTAAAGACTTGGCCAAAAGGGCAATATTAGGTTAATTTAAGCTATTGCACTGATCTCGATGAATTGCCTATGTTATAACCTGCGCGAAACAAAAGTTACATTTCATGGGCGAAAAACCGGTTTGTACGCAAGCCAGTTGAGGGTAAACGCACCTGGTCCCAAACAAACTATCCGCATTATAGGAAAGAATTTGTTGACGGCGTCCTGGTTTTCTGTTCGACGTACGGTAGCTAATGAGCATTACGGTCAGCCCGCGGACGAAGGGTACGGGGTGCCGGTGTTTGTATTTTGCCACGGCTTTTAAGTGCGCATGTTCGTCCACCCACTGCGCGAGGTTGTAAAAATCCGAAAAATGCTTCTTGCCACTGCGGATCTAAATGTAGGTTATCTATGAGCTACTGTGTATCGTAAAATGTATTTATATACGTCAATTCATAAATAAATTAAAATGTTAATATTATGATTCAAATATGGGAATGTAGCTTTAACAGTTTTAAAGATATTTAAGAGTTGTGCTACTTTTTACCAATCCAGTATATTGATATAAAGTTTTTTTTTAACAGTAGGTAGGTATAGGATTAAATTTTATATGTTTTTTGTAGGAATTGAATTTAGCTTGACTTATTTCGACAATCCGGGTGTAAACATACCATCTTCAGTAACGACGTGGGTAGCAAAAAGCGCTATGCCAGACTACTTGACCAGACTGCGATTTGCTAGCAAAAACTACAAAGAATACTGTTTAAGAAAAGGCACGAGTCGGGCTTGTGAAATATACAGAGAAGAAGAGAGAAAACGCAGGGAAGAGGAGGAGAAAAATAAACTAGAATATTGTTCGAATGAACGATTAAGTGTATTTTTAACGGATATATTTGAAGATATTCAAAGAAAAGCCAACGAGAAATTTTTTAGAAAGTCAGAAATTACAAGCTCAGGTAATTTTTAGCAATAGGAAACTATTTTAAACATATTAAAGTTAAAAAAACCTTATTCCGGCTGCCCTACGACCAGCTGCGCGGGTCGATTTCTCATAAAGTAGACTTTGGAACATTTAGAAAATTTCTCAACTTTGTAAGGTCAGTAGGGGGCATACGGCTAAAATATTTTTACAGTTTGGGCACTTCTGATTATATCGAAGACCATATTTATTATACATTAAATTAGATTATTTGGAATAAAGAAGGTTTTCTTTTCTCATGGCGTATTTTTTACCCAATAATAATATTAAATGATATGATATGCAATATGTCAGATACAAACACAAAGTCTGATATAGTTTTAAAAGAGTAATGTTTTTTAAGCTAGTTTTACACTTATTAAACTTCTTGTTAAATAAATTTGCTCAAATATTTGGTACAATTTGTTTGAAGACGGAAGTGTAAAATAGAAAATTATTTGATAAACTTCTTTGAAACAAATGTCAAGGTTACCAACTGAGGGGATTGTTTTCTAGTAAAAGTAAAAATCATGACACACTAATAAAATAACTAAAAGTTAAACGTTGTCCTTAAAATCTTTATATAAGACACTCAATGAAAACCTCAACCAAAACCAAACACCACGCCAATTACGATAAAATTGAGGTTAAGTAGTTGCCAACTGTTAATTTTTAATTCATTAGGTTGGTAGTTTTGCATTAAATATTTGAAGAAAAATAGGACGTGTTCTAATACTTTAAACAAATCTGACAGCGCGACCTTGAATTTCTTTAATATCAAGTTTTCTGTTTTACACTGTCAAATTTATTCAAGGGAAACTTGGTCCAACTTATTTGACAAGAAGTTTCATAAATGTAAATCCAGCTTTACTGTGAAAATATAAAGGGTGTCCCATTTAATATTAAAATATTAAAAGGATTTAGGAAAACTAAAAAACAACCAGTAGCAAGTAAACAACACGAGAGTGAATTGCACATGGAAGTTAGTTTTTGTGTAAAATAAAAACCTGAGTTTTCTATGAAAGTATGACATTTAACCATATTACTCCAAAATATGTTTGTATTATATTTCTATAATATTATTATTTCAGGATCATTAGAAAGGTTAGTTGAGAGAACTCAGTCTGAAGAAATCCAACCACCCCAACCTGCCTCTAATAGTCAGAACCAAAAAATTCATACATTTTGGAAATATTTACATCCCATGTATTACTTTACTTAACTTTTTATACTAAAAATCTATATTAAGCAAATAGTAGTCATATTATAAGGCTGTAACTCTATTAAGTTTGTAAAATAAAATATAAATATTATTTGTTACCATTTCTACTTTTTTTTATACTCCATGATACTTTATTGGGTCCTTGATTATAGTGCCTGAGCCGGTAATGAAAAGTACTTCATGATAAGAACCCTTCCAGAGTTGGGCAGAATACTGAAAATCGGTATTCGAATCGAATACGAATACCGGAAAAAGAAAGTATTCGAATACCGAATATTTGAATACTTGGAAGAAAGAGTACTCGAATACGAAATCGGTATTCGAATACTGGAACCAAGAAGATTGGAATACTACTAAACAAAATCTATGATAAAATGACAAAATGGAAAAAATTGAAGAGCAAAAAAAAGGTCCTCACCTCCTTTCTTTCCTATTTTCCATACCTTTTGTTATTCAAATCATGACAATTCAATTTTAGTATTCGAATACTACTTCAACTTTTCGGTATTCGAATACTTGGAACGCCGGTATTCGAATACTCAAACAAAATATTCGTCAAATACTTCTAAAATATTTAAAATATTCGAATACAAAATACCGAATACTGAGCAAAATATTCTACCGAATACCAAACACACAAATCTATTCGAATACCGGCAAAAAGTATTCTGAATACTATTCAGAATGCTCAGTATTCGAATACGACCCAACTCTGAACCCTTCCAAAACCTTTTTAGGTTAGTTCCTTGTGACGAGTCTATGAGTACAAATAATAAATATACAGTCATATATGAAAGCGGCGCTTTAACCCAGCCTGTCAATGTCAAATGTTTCGGGTGTTGGACTAGGCGAATGCGTGACTTTTTGTTGGACAAGTATACCACAATGTTTTACGTGTAACGGACTAGGCGGGTGTCGTGACTGTAACCCTTACGATTTTTAGCACAATGTTTAAAAATTGCATGTAAAACATAGTGGTAAACTTGTCCGACAAAAAAGTGACGCGGTCGCCAAGTCCGACACCAGAAACATTTGACATGGACAGGCTGGGTTAAAACGTCGCTTCCATATATGGCGGTATGAATATTCGTGGTAAACTCGTCAAAAGAAACCCCCAAAAAGGTTTTAAAAGTGTTCTTATCATGAAGGTCATATTATTACTGGCCCAGGAACTATTTGTCATATTTTACTTGGTGGTATTGCAGTTAGAATTATATTTTTTATTTTTTTTTATGATTTATTAAATAAATGCTATAAAAAATAAAAATGGAGTTAAGCCTAATTTATAGTTTCAGTAACGTAAAACTTAAGACTTAAGAAGTAAGCAGTAATGACAAGTCAATTTACAGTTCCTTAATTTAAAGTATCTCCTTAAGTTTTTTTAGGTTATGAATATTGTTGTTGTCATTGTTAAAAATGTATTTTATAAAATATAATTTAGGTAAATTGGTTCTATGCTGTTTACAAAGGACATCAACGACAACAAAATAAAATTTAATGTAAAATGGCCCATAAATAACCAAAAATGTAAGCATGAGGCTGCCGATTATCGGCGAAAACGACCGATGTCAACCGAGCCGTAAGACTTAAGAAATAAAAAATAAACCATTTCTTACTTCTTACGTCTTACGGCTTAATTCTTACTGCTTAAGTTTTTGGCACTATAAATTATCAGGTTACTTGTCACATGTTCATTTTTCTTACGGCTTAATGTTAAGTCTTAAGTCTTACGTTACTGAAACTATAAATAAGGCTTAATTTAATTTATAGTTCCTTAATTTAAAGTATCTCCTTACGGTTTTTTAGGTTATGAATATTGTTGTCATTTTTAAAAATGTATTTTATAAAAATATAATTTAGGTAGATTGGCTCTTTGCTGTTTACAAAAGACATCAACGACAACAAAAATAAAATTTATTGTAAAATAGCCCATAAATAACCAAAAATGTAAATATGACGCTAGTGACGTTTTTGCTTCCAGCAGCCTGTGGTTCGTAGAAGCAAACAACTTTGGGTTTGGTGAGTTAGAGATTACTCGATATACTTGAATAACCGATTTATTCAAAGCAAACGCTTGGCAACCTAACTAACTACATATTGAAGAAAAACTTACATTTATAATATTTCTAGGTAATACAATATATGTTACCTTAAGATAAAATACAGTACAATTAGTAGTCATCATAAAATAATAGATAAACTACGAGAAAATAACTAATACATAAATTACCAGAGATTATCGTTAAGATAATTTACGGTATAAAAATACTATGCGAAATATAATATGATAAAATTCGAGAAATAATAATAATAAGCAATACACCGAGATTTATCTCTTACACCTACGCTTACTGTCTCTATTACATTTGGTTTTACAGGATGGCACAAGCATAATTGATTGGCACAAATATAATTCCTCCCGGCTGAAATGGAAGCCTAGGGTTGGTTTGGCAGGCTGGGCTGACCATCACTTTGGTTGGCTGGAGAGTTTCTTCTGTTGTAAACACATTGGTATCAATGGATAAGGGTAGCATAAACGATAGTAACATTTGATGCATCCAAAACATATGACACAGACCAGAATGCTGATACAAATAAATACCCATGTAGACGAAGGATTTTCTTTTGGCTCGGTTGGCAGAATTAATTCGTGTTGTGAATTAATTTTATTGGTAAGGCTCTGGATAGTGTCCAAATTAATACTCTTCAACATCATTTTGGTTGAATACTGCGGTATTGCTGACAGGTTCAATGCAGGTAACTGGATAATTATTGAAGTTGGAAGAATGGTTTCTTCATGTGAATAGGTTTCTTTATTTATTTGGAAACTACACTTTTCAGGTATTGTAATGAGATAGCTACCAGGTTGTAACTCATGGTGTTTTTCAATTGCACAGTTTTCAGTAATAATTGTGTCTTTTGGCGTGGTGAACAAGACATTATCGGGAGGTAACTTGGTTGGCAATGGCTTCTTCAAGATGAACGTCTAGAGCAGTACAATTTTCAGCTTGGTTGTGTAGAATAACATTGACTACACAGTCGTCTTGGATCTGGAGGTGGTTGTTACAGTAATACGTGTTTTTCTATTTCTTCACAGAGTTTAGTTCCATATTGATATAGACCATTTTTCTCATTTAGGTAAAGGTATGATTTGATTGGTAATATAATTTTGTTTTGGACTAGTACAGGATAAAGGAAATAACTAGTAAAGGTTTCTGGTTTTAGAATAGGAAAATGGATAAGAAATATTATTTTTTCTTTTTCATATATTAACTGAATTCCTAAAAGTTGATAGTAACTATGTTGATTTGAAAATTTTACTAGCTGTTCTGTTGAATAAAGAGAGCTCATTTTATCAATAATAAACTGCAAATTTTCTATAGAGAGAAATAAAGGATGTATTTTATTTAGATTAGCAAAAGTAATAGCGTTAACAATTTGTGTCAACTTTAAACTTAAATTATTTAGCGTGTTAATGATAAGTCCCAAAGCATTTATTTCATTTATGCTTTCTTGCAAATTATTAAGAAGTTGCATAGTTGCATCAATGTTAACTTTAATTTGAGGAAAAACTTTTATTGGAACTAGTTATTATTTCTTTAGCAAGATGAATTTGGTCATTAATTTTATCTTGAAGAAGGTGGTCGTTTTTATTAAGAAATTTTAGTATTTTATTAATTCTATCGCCATCTTCGGCATCAAGAGTACCAAAAAGCCATTTAGAAACTTTACCTCCCAAATTAATTAATCCACGTTTTTGTCTTAAAGAAGGTATAATTGTTTTTAACAGGTGATCATTATTATTTAGCAAAGCATAAGCTTGTTGAATTAATTTAAGAGATTGATCACTGCAATTTTTTCTTTCAGCAATAAATTTTATTTGCTGCTTTAAATTGGATTGCATTTCTTGTAACTCCAAATAATTTAAATATGTTACAAAAGTGTGTTTGCTTGATATAATTTTTGAAGTATGTAGTTTAACTGGAAGAATTGGATTAAAAAGTTTTGGATTGTGCCAAAACAAAACGTAAATAAAAGAATAAATGAGAAATATGATAGTAGGTGCATCTGAAACAAACAAAAAAGGAATTAGCGTTTCTTACGCCTTTTCAAATTATGTTTAGAATATTTTGATGTTTCAGTTTTAACTTTATTCTTAGTTTGAGCGATTGGTGTTATCTTAGAAAACTTAGGGGCTAATTTATCCCTTGTTTCTTCTTTATGAAAAATTTGGTCATCTTTTGTGATAGTAAAAGGCTTATCGCGAGTTAGATTAACCTTTTGTGTGTCTTGTTCCTTTTTTCTTGAAATTTTGAATGTAAATTTTTATACATTTCCGACATTTTGTTTTTGTGATCTTGAACATATTTAGAAATTATATCATTTTCTTGAATATCAAATGGGCTTTTAGAAGTAAAATGTCCTGATATTATTTCGAAAGGGGTAAAATTTGTACTAGAATGAATTGCATTATTATAATAAAGAAGTGAATATTGAATCAAATTGTTTAATGAGTCGCTTGACTGTTGCTGCATTTGAGTACGAACTCGCTCTAATAACGTAGAATGAAATCGCTCAATGTAGCTGTTTGAATTTGGATTTTTGGTGTAGTGTAATGTATATTTATTTTGTGAATTTTGCAAAAGTTTTGAAAAGCTTGATTACTAAATTCGGTTCCGTTATCACAAATAATTGTGTCAGGTATACCGTAATGTGATATAAAAATTAAAAACGCGTCAAGTATATTTACTGAGTTTAAACCTCCAATAGCATATGCTTGAGCAAATTTCGAAAAAGTATCAATTATGGTCAAAAATTTTTCTTTCGAAATTGACAGAGTGTCTAAATGAACTCTTTCAAAAGGCTTGGATCCAATAGGTATCGGTTGAAACTCAAATTTATTTGGATTTCTTTCGTATTTAGCCTTTTGACAAATATTACAGTTATTAATATAATTGGTTACGTCATTTATGAGATTTGGCCAATAATAATTCTTTTTAAAGATTCAATAGTGGTTGTTATCCCACGATGCCCTGTTTTGTATACATGATGGTAGTTCATTTTATCTTGTCTCTCTTTTTCCAGTGTTACATCCGTTAATTTTGCAGAACAAATTAGTAATTTAGAGTTTAAATTTTCAATTTTATTTTGCATGTTTCTTATAAAAAATTGTTCATCTTCTTTGTTTGGAAAAAACATATGATAGGTCACTCCATTAACGAGATTAGCTACAAATTCCTGTAGGTCTTCATCCATATGTTTTTTCTTAAATTTATAAAATATCTGTTATGGTCAAAAATTTTCTCACGGATACAAAGTGGTACTGGAGAGGTTTCTGAGATTTTGATGATCATCTGGTGTTTATGATAATTAAGGGGTTTCTCTGAGTAAGGAAATCCTAAAAGCGGAGCTTCATTGGATGAATGTACTGTTGTCACACAATGGTTTTCTTGTTCCATATATTCTTCAATTACTTTATCAGAATCCCCTAACTCATTTACTAGAGAAGAGTTATCTGTGTTTTCCCTACTTTCTGGGTTTCTTGAGAGGGCGTCTGCTACCAAATTTTCTTTTCCTTTAACATAATCAATGTCATAGTCATATTCGCTCAATTGTAATTTCCATCTCACTAATTTCGAATTTGGTTCTTTTAAGCTATCAAGCCATTTTAAGGGTTTATGATCTGTTCTTATTTTAAAATGGCGACCAAAAAGATATGGCCTAAAATATTTTACGGCCCATACAATTGATAACAATTCTTTTTCAATTACGGCTAGATTGACTTCATTGGGGTTAAGAGTTCTACTTGCAAAGCATATAGGTTTTCCATCTTGACTTAAAACTGCTCCTATTGCATATTTACTTGCGTCAGTAGTTACGGTAAATACTTTGGAAAAATCTGGATGTACTAATATAGGGTCATTGCATAACATTTCTTTACAAGTTCGGAAGGCTTCTAAAAATTCTTTAGTATGTTCTACTTTTTTACCTTTTCGTAAGCAATTTGTAAGAGGTTTTGTAATTTTAGCCAAATTGTCAATGAATTTTCTATAATATCCGACCATTCCAAGGAAACTCTTAATTTCTTTATGTGTTTTTGGAATTGGGTAATTTAGAATGGCATTGATTTTTCTAGGATTGGGTTTAATATGTTCTGTTGTAATTATATGTCCTAAAAATTCTACTTCACGTTTCATGAATTCGCACTTATCAAGTTGAACTTTTAAATTGTGTTGTTTGAATTTTTCAAAAATTGATTTTAAATTGCTTATGTGTTCATCTAGTGTGCTTGAAAATACGATGACATCATCCATATATACAACGCAAATTTTATTTATGAACTCTTTTAGGACTTCGTTGATCATTCTTTGGAATGTCGCAGGTGCATTTTTAAACCAAACGGCATTCTGAGGAATTCATAATGTCCGTGATCAGTAGAAAAAGCTGTTTTTTCAATACTATCCCTATGCATCTTAATTTGGTGGAAACCACTTGCAAGGTCTAATGTGGTAAAATATTGTGATCTGCCAAGTTTATCTAGAAGGTCATCTATATTGGGAATAGGGAATCTGTCCTGAATGGTTTTATTGTTTAATTTTCTGTAATCTACTACAATTCTCCATTTCTTTTGTCCACTAGCATCAGGCTTCTTGGGTACTATCCATATTGGACTTGACCATGGACTTGCACTATTTCTGATTATTCCATCGTTTATCATTTTTGAAATTTGATTCTTTACTTCTTCTTTATGGATTTCTGGAAATCTATATGATTTTGTATAAATTGGTTCGTCATCAACTGTTCGAATTGTATGTGTAGTTAACGTAGTATTTGACAGAGGTTCAGTTGGACTTTGAAAAATTGAATAAAATTGTTTACACATTTTTATTAATTTATTTTTCTCTTCTTCATTTAGATGATCCAGTCTTAAAATACTTTCAATTTCTTGTTGATCTAGATATGGTTCATAATTTACTATTTCTCCTTGATAGATGTCATAATCACTTGTTGGTTCTACTTGTAATGGAGAAATAATATTTACATATGTATCTTCAGCACTAACGTTATGAATTTCTACATATGCTTGTCCGTTTTCTACTTGTGTTATAGATTCAGGAATAAAGCAGTGGTTATTAATTTCTTGTTTAGGAATATAATATACGCCATCTGTAATAGCATTTGTAGGTAATTTTGTTCTAAGTATTTCATTTTCATTAAGAGTTACATTATAGCAATCATATTCAGTGGGTGCACATTGGTAGACTGGTATTAGTACATTGTTTCTTTGTAAAAATCCGTCTTGTAAGTTCCAATTAAATCCCATGTTTTTGAGATCTCTAAAGCTAATAAGTCCGTCAAAGAAAGGATGAAAGTCAAATAAGGTGAATATGATATTTTCTCTTACTTCAAATTCTTTAAAAGCTGGAATATGAGCTTCATATTTTGCCATTTGTTGACCACAAGATGTTTTAATAAGAGTTGGTTTAGTTATTATATAATTTGGAAAATACTGTTTTGCTAAATATGGATTTAAAAGTGAGATATGGCTACCAGAATCAATTAAAAATTTTAAAGGTTTAGGATATCCTGCTATTACTATGAATGGTAATCTACGTTGATCCATACTGTTCAGTTCTAAGTGATCTTCTCTCCAGAGGCTGGCTGAGAAAAATTTTCTGTGTCTTCAGGAATGGTAGAAGAAGGCACTTCAGTTTGAGGATCAATTAGTTCTTCAATATTTACGTGAGAGTGTAATAGATCAGCATCATCAATTTCTTCGAACCAGGTATCTTCTTGAATTATTTCTTGAGGGTTCATATAGTCTTCGGTTAGATGTGATACATTGGGCTGATAGTTATTTGTATAATCATCAGTCAGATGTAGTTCTTCTGCATAAAATGTCGGTCTTGATTGCGGTTGAAAATAATTTTGTAGCCTGGGTTGATACTGATTTATTGGTCTATACTGGGGTTTAAATCCACTTGTCTGTGTTTGACTATGCTGTTGAAAAGTACTTCTCGGTGCTACAGTCTGTTTAGTCACTACAGACATTGGAGTGGGTGACTCTTTTGGAGTTTGTCCAGTTGGTTTCCAGACATTCTTGGGTTTCCCAAATACTTGTTGGTTTGTGAAATATCTTTTCTCCGGAATATTTCTTGGAGTAATTTGGATTGGTTGACTCGGAAAGTAATTTCTTCTTCCAAAGTCTGATGTCGAAGGACTAAAATATTGTGGTGTCTGCCTTATGAAAAATGGCTGTTGTTGTTGAATAGTAGGTGCTTTGATTGTTGGATTTGGAATCTGCGGGAATGTATTTCTCTTAGTATCCGTACAAAAAGACATAAAATTTTCTTCCTCAATAACATAGTTCATAGCTTCCTCTAGGCATGAAGGATTTTTCAATCTTACTCCGGTTTGAATTTGGTGCGGTATATATTTTAAAAATGTTATTAAAAGTAATTTTTCAATGTTGCCTATTTGAGCAACTTTAGCATCTGGATGCATGTTAGTGTCACAATTAATAGCATTAAAAACCAAACTTCTAAAATATTGACAACGAATTCCGAAATTATAGGGCGATTCTTTTGGATTAGGTTTTAAACTATGAAGTTCATGAAGCAAGCAAGTAAAAGATCTTTGATCAGTAAAACTAATTTCTAGAATAGGTTTAATTTCTTCCCATTTTGTTAATTCTGTTCTACTTGATATTAAAATTAAAGCTTTGCCCTCAAGTTTACCAATAATAGCTCTAAAAATAAGATTTTTAATGATTTGAGTACTATTAGCATAATGAGCAACAATTTCATCGCAAGCAGCAATAAAATTTTTAAGCGCACATGGCTCACCGTTAAATTTAGGAATAATATCTAAATATAATCTTAGTTCTTGATAATTTGTTTCAGGCATTGTGTCTTGATCTAAATTTAAATTTAAATTTTCAAAATTTTCGTCCAATAATAAAGTTTCTAAATGTTTACTACTACTTTGAGTTGCGGATTCTTCTTCAGATAAACTACTTAAATATGGTTTAAATCTAATTTGATTTCGATATTCTTTATTTTTTCTAAGAGTCTCTTTGAAATTAAACATTAAAATTACGTTCCATTAAAGCGTTTCTCCTTCTTTATGAACAAATAAAAAAGTTTTAAAAGAAAAGTTTAAAAAAAGGTTTATAAAAAAATTAAAAAAAATTTAAAAAAGGAAGGTGTCAAAAAATATTCAAAAAAAATTAAAATAATATTTAAACAAAAAAAATTGTTATATGAAGAAACAAAAAATAATATAAAGGATAAAATTTAAAAAGGATGGTAAAAAAGGAAAATAAGAAAATGATCTCACCCTGGTTTGATGTTTGTCACAAAATCTGGGTTGTTACACTACTGGTAGAAACACAATTTTCAGTATTTTCACACAGTCAGTAGGCACTGTCCAGGATGCAATTGAATGGTTTGAAATGAAGCACAAAATTTGCACTGTCCAAGAGAACTTTTCAAAAATTGTCTTTTTCTTTCTTCTTCTTCTTCAATGTTTGGATATTCGGTCCAAGGAGGCACTGGTTTTTCGATCAGGATATTCGTTCCCACGAAAAAGTCCAGCTGTTTGAGGTTTTTGGATATTCGATCCAAGGGGCACTGGTTTCTCGATCAGGATATTCGGTCCCACGAAAAATCCAGCTGTTTGAGGTTTTTGGATATTCGATCCAAGGGGCACTGGTTTCTCGATCAGGATATTCGGTCCCACGAAAAAATCCAGCTGTTTTGAGGTTTTTGGATTTTCGATCCAAGTGGCACTGGTTTTTCGATCAGGATATTCGTTCCCACGAAAAAGTCCAGCTGTTCACCGAGTCCGAGAAAAACACTATCCACGAAGGCACTATGTTTTTCGGTTTCGGTACGGCGAATTTTTGTTTTGAATTTTCCGATCCGACTGCGCCAGTGACGTTTTTGCTTCCAGCAGCCTGTGGTTCGTAGAAGCAAACAACTTTTGGGTTTGGTGAGTTAGAGATTACTCGATATACTTGAATAACCGATTTATTCAAAGCAAACGCTGGCAACCTAACTAACTACATATTGAAGAAAAACTTACATTTATAATATTTCTAGGTAATACAATATATGTTACCTTAAGATAAAATACGGTACAATTAGTAGTCATCATAAAATAATAGATAAACTACGAGAAAATAACTAATACATAAATTACCAGAGATTATCGTTAAGATAATTTACGGTATAAAAATACTATGCGAAATATAATATGATAAAATTCGAGAAATAATAATAATAAGCAATACACCGAGATTTATCTCTTACACCTACGCTTACTGTCTCTATTACATTTGGTTTACAGGATGGCACAAGCATAATTGATTGGCACAAATATAATTCGCTGCCGAATATCGGCGAAAACGACCGATGACAACCGAGCCGTAAGACTTAAGAAATGAAAATGAACCATTTCTTACTTCTTACGGCTTAATTCTTACTGCTTAAGTTTTTGGCACTAAATATTATCAGGTTACTTGTCACATGTTCATTTTTCTTACGGCTTAACGTTAAGTCTTACGTTACTGAAACTATTAATCCGGCTTTAGTCTATAACTCCTGTTAAGTGTATTAGTGGTCGTCATCATGGATTTCGTCGTTGTACAAAACGATTTCGTTAAAAATTCTGCATCAAAGGAAAATGTACAAATTCGAGTTTGTTGTATTTGCAGTTCAAATCTAAATAACCGAGAATTCGTTGACCGAGAACTTACGCTTTGTGGCTTTGTACAAAATTTCTCGGACCCTGACCCATTGACATTATTTGTTTTATTTAGGTTGTTAGACAGTGGTGCCTAATATATTTTCTGAAATTAAATATCTTGTTTTTAAAAAGTGCTTGCTTCTAGCTGGGACTTAAACCAAAAATCTTTTTTGCATTTGGATCTAAATACCCATTCTTTTTATCAGCCGATTGACCATGTTACAACGTGTTTCAGTTTAAGTGACACCCCATATAACATTTTTTGCCGGCGTTGTACATTTAATTTACTGGCATTGCCAACACTCTTTAATGGCAAGGCAATGGCAAAAAGGTATCAAAAAGACGCGAAAGCGGGCAATTGGCAGTTATTAGGCTACGTGTTACAGATAAAGTGATGGCATCCGTCATTAATAAGTTATTGGCTAAAAATGCGTTTAAGATGATGGCATCCATCATTAATAAGTTATTGGCAAAAAGATAACAAAAAGACATGAAAGTGGGCAAATGCAGATACTCCCAAGCAGCAAGCTGACGTCTTATTGACGAAAATTGTCGCATATACTTTTTTTAAAAGCTAAAATGATGCGATATTTTATTTGAAAATTAAAATAGGAAAAAACTCCTTACTGCATGCAATTTCCTTGCAATGCAAAGTACTATCTCTCGGAACACTGTCCAACTTGGAGATGCAGATTTTTACACTAGCCGAAAATATTTCTTTCAAAGCTAAGTGAGATCACCTACCGCAGACCGCTCTCGAATTATTTTTGTCTAATGGGTACGGTTTAGACAATAAAAAGCGAAGATATTGCAGAAACGTAGGCACTTTGCCTGCATGTAAAATTTATTGGCAATTAAAGGCGAATTTTTTATTGTCAACGGTTCAAAACATTTTAAAAACATAAAATGAAATGGCAATATAAATATAAGAGTTAGATAGAGATAGGTATTCAAATGTTTTTAAAATGTTTTGAACCGTTGATAATAAAAAATTCGCCTTAAGTGTTTATTTACGGTTGACTTTTTAATGCGTATAAGATGTTGGCATAATATTGCCACCAATTGCCAATGCTTTACCATAAATGCCAATATGAAAAATGTACATTGCCGGCAAATAGTGTTTTCTGGGACTCATACCCAAACTTTAAATATCCTCACTGTAAAATTTCTAATAAAAAATTGTAAAACCTTATTTTTAAAAGACATGCAATGCTTC
Source organism: Listronotus bonariensis (assembly GCA_014170235.1). NCBI lineage: Eukaryota > Metazoa > Arthropoda > Insecta > Coleoptera > Curculionidae > Listronotus > Listronotus bonariensis. The sequence goes on from JACEGR010000682.1 coordinate 36,502, forward strand.
TTTTATGGTCTATGTAAAGACATACATGCAATATTAAATTATTTTTTTTTACTAAACAGGATATACGAAAAAAAAATTAGAAGACATTGGAGCTGTATTTTTATTTGCTTAATCTAAAAAAAAACACAAAAATTTTACACACATTTACACAGTCAGTAGCGTAGTAGTAGTTTTTAAATATTCCTTCAGTAGCCGTTCGAGACGCTACTGGACTTATTAAACATAATTAAGAGTGTGATAAATTACCCCCTTAATGACATAAAAAACTATAGCAAAATAAGGCAAAGGATTTTTAAGATATTAAAAAAGAAAAACTTTTTTTTACAAGTTTAACACCCTGTATTTTGAAAACAAGGTATTTTCGAACTAATAAATGATTTTTAAATATATTTTCAATAGTAGAACCTGCCCTTAAATTTTCCCAAAAGTTTAAATTTTAGGATGGTGTATTACTGGTTGTCGATAACATTTAAAACTCCAAGTAAAAGATAAGAAGAAAATATTAGAGAGTTTATACATAAAAACACAAACGTTACCCAAAATTATTGTTAAGAACAAGGTTTATAACTTCCTTAAGGTAACCTTACCGGAGGCTCGGTTAAGTTTCCATTAAAACATGAAATCTTGAGGAGGGCTCCTCGAGGAAGGAAGCCACAAGGGTTGTCTTGAGGGTCGACTATAAATACGGGCATAATTTATATCCCGCCCAATCCGATACCCGAAACATGTCAATTTTCATCCTTATGGTCACGTGACTTTAACCCTTACCATGTTTTGCACAATGTTTAAAAATGCATGTAAAATATTGTAGTAAACTTGCCCGACAAAAAAAGTGACGTATTCGCCCAGTCCGACATCCGAAACATTTGACATTAACAGGTTGGATTAAAGCGCCGCGTCCATATTTAGCGCTATGAATATTCGTGGTAGACTCGTCAAAAAGAGCCCCCTAAATAGGTTTTAAAAGGGTTATTATTATAAGGTCCATTTTATTGCTTGCCCAGACAGACGCTTAAATTCATTGGATATTCAGTGTTTCAAATGACAGAATAGAATTTATGCCCAGTTGTACAAAGCAGGTTTAAATTCAGTTTTAATGAACAGAGGTCTGGCCTTTAAACTAGCCTATGTTTCGAAATTCTTTTTTTTGTTTTCTTATTTAATCATAAATACCATATTTAATATTTTATTCTTAATGTTATAAAAAAATGGCTTTTTAGTGCCCTAAAGAAGAAAATACATTTTCCGAAACGTCGGCAAAGTAGAAACTGCATTTTCTTTAACTTTTGTGCCTCTACCCATCAATTTGAACTCTAAATAGGATAATCGTCTAGAAAGTTACAGAAACTTCAATTTTAACCAATTTCGGTTTACGGGGGTTTTTGGGGCGCTGATCACGAATCTGAAAAAATTTAAATAAAAATATGATTAGATTGATTTTCAACTTTGATGCTGGATATATCGGAAACAGTGGCGGCTCGTGCATTGAAAAACAGGGGAGGCTAAATTCATAAAGACTGTATACACACAGAAAAGGCCGGTAAGTTTTTTGGGGTACCGCACCTATTTAAAGCAAAATACGTAATATTTGCACAAATGAAAACAGAAATGCCGCATGTGTATTGCCGCATTTATGGTTAAATTTTATGAGGAGGCAATGCCCCTCTTGCCTCATCATATGAGCTGCCAGTGCTCGAAAACAAAACGTTCTAAATTCGCGACCAGCGCCCCAAAAACACCCGTAAAACAAAAATGGTTAAAATCGGAGTTGCCGCAATTTTCTAGGCAATTACCCAACATAATTTCATTCTTGCAGAATGTATGGGTTTTCAGCCAAAGTAAAGTTAAAATTTAAACCTAATTAGAGCCTATACCTAACAGAGGCAACTTTAATGATTTGCGTGCGGTAAAATAGGAAGATACTTCATAGCAGTATTTTTTTCTCTCTTACTCTGCATGCTGATTGGCCGGAGGTTCGACCTTATCTTTGACAAACCAGCAAACGGAACGAAAGAAAAAAATATTACTCGTATGTAAATGGTTACTCTGAAAATACCTAAAGACAAGTCGATGGCAAAACTGAAAAATTTATTTCAGTTAAAAAAATATAAAAACATGCATTCTCTACAAGAAGATGAACTTTTGTCCGAATAATAGGTTATGTTTATGACGTCACCTTTTTGCTATAATAATTTTTTATCCAATAAAATAAACCGATACTTGCATAAAATAAAATAAAATCACTTAAAACCAAAAAAAAAAAAAAAATAGTATCCTACCCTAAAAACCATTTATACCGTAAATTCCCTTTAAAAAATATCCACGCAGGGTCAGTGACCACTGTTGACAGGTTGTAAATTCTCTGTAATCGCGCTACTAATAACTTTTTAATTTAACTAAAAACAGTAAAAACCAAACATATATAAAAGTCCAACAACTAAACAGCAAAAAATACCACCAAAATTTAGCGAACATACATCAATTTTAAGCGTTCAACCAATTATAACGGCGGTAATAATTGGTGACAACTTTGACGTATTGTTTAAACGTCAACATAACCGATTGGTAAATACCGTTTTAGAATTGGTTTTTCGCCTAAAATTGATGATAAGCTTGGATCGGATCGAGGGCTCCTTATTTAAAAGTTTATCCCCTTGCATTATCTAGACTAGTTTTTATTTTTTTTTCTTTGTTATATATCTATTATATAGTTTTTAGATTTAGTACCAACCGCAGGTAAAATTCAATTTTCAAATTAAGCGCCGAGCATTTATTATAAATTTATGTCGTCGGCACTTCTTGGGGGGTTAATTCCCTGCTTACCCCCATACCCCCCTCCCGTAAATCCGCCCTTGACTCGAGCCTTCCCATCTGAAAATATACCGTTTACGGTTGCGTTAATGTGTGTGTTACGTTACCTCTCTATTCCTAGATCTGACAACCCAGCTTGCAGCACGGTTGCAGTTTTTTTCATGTCCGTGAAAGAAACGAAGACAACCATCTGTTATCCGTTCAATCCACTCCCGAATAGGGAATAAAAATATAGTAACAAAAGTAGCATGATGTCAACAACGGAAAAACAATAATGCAGTTTTTAGTTGTATCTTAGACATTTAAAAATTTATTAGTGCTGTGATATTAGTGTTTTTCTTATATGGATCAAGAAGGCAAATAACCTGTTGTCATAACTGCAGAGGTAAATAATAAAAATTTTAAACATTTTCTCAACACTCAAAACATTGTATTAAAGTAACATTTTCCCTATACACTATTAAGGCCTTTACGGGCTAATAATAGATATATTGTAGGGTCTCTCATTTACTATTCTTTACAATAAAAGTATTGTTTTATGTGCAAGACCTACATTTTGTGCCTATACCTACTTACTCTTCTTAGTTTATGTATTTATCTAGAAATACCTATTGTAACTTTAAATAATTTGAGAAAAACTCTAACTAAACGTGCTTAATAGATGTATGATGTATGTAATCTATTTAGTATCTATAGACTGTCTACAGATAGGGCTTACAAGAGAACAAGTGGACCAAAGTTTCGTTTTTCGAAAAAAGTCATTATTAGAATTTTTGCTTGTAAAAATATGGTAATTTTCTAGAAAATGGAAGCAACTCGATTTTGACGAAATTTGGTATACGGGGTTTTTGGGGCGCTGATCACGAATCTGAAAGAATTATTTGGCGGTCACGTTTCGTTCTCGAGATATCCATCATCAAAGTTCAAATTTGAACTAAGCTTATTTTCACTATATTCCCCCTTCTTTTTGCACACAATTCTTGATTTAAAGCTAAACTGTCACACAATATTTGATTTTCACCTTTAAAACCCCGTTTTTCAACGTTTTTTACAGTATTTTTGCATTAAACTGCATAGCTATACTTTGAATCATTTTAATCCCAGTTTGCCATGAAGCCCTATGTGTATGTATGGTTGCCGGATTATCAAAGAAAAGCCACGCAATTTAATTCAAAAATAATGTAAAAACGTAGAAAACGGGGTTTTAAAAGGTGAAAATCAAATATTGTGTGACACTTTAGCTTTAAATCAAGAATTGTGTGCAAAAGAAGGGGGAATATAGTGAAAATAAGGTTAGTTCAAATATCCACTTTGATGATGGATATCTCGAGAACGAAACGTGACCGCCAAATAATTCTTTCAGATTCGTGATCAGCGCCCCAAAACCCCCGTATACCAAATTTCGTCAAAATCGGAGTTGCTCCCATTTTCTAGAAAATTACCAAAAATATTTATAAAGAAAAAAATGTTGATTTTGTATACAGCGTTTGCAAAACCTTAAAAAAATGTTATTTTTTTCCAATAGTAAACTATCTTTTCTTGTTATGGAAAAAAATAACATTTTATTCCTATTAACAGGTACTAAAGTGTGACTTCAATAAATTATTTTTTTCCTTAATATACATACAAGGAAGTAAAGGTAAATATATTATAAAAAACTTTAAAAACTGACATTTCCTTTATATTAAAAGTACAGTTAGACATTTTTTAACTTTTTAATATTTAAAATAACTTCTAAACAGCCACTCTAATTCCAAATTTTCAATTCAAATCCGACAAAACACAGAATAAAATTTACAGATATTAATAAATTACTTTTTCCACGATCATTAAAAAAATGCTATTAAAGTACTCCATTCTAGTACACTAAATAAAGTGTTAAAAAAGTATAATTTTTCACACTTTGAATTAGTGTTTGTTTCAGTGCCTACTACAATAAACTTTAATATCAATTTATGCAACGTAACTGTAAACGCGACATCAACTGAACCAAGCGGTCAAGTTACCTATGATTTCATCATTATTTCTTTTTAGTTCATGTGTCACTAGTTTTAAAATTTGACAGTTTGCAAATAATTTTAATAGAAATTATTAAAAATTAATACTAATAATGAAATTGGATAACTAAGAAATTGAAAAGGAATTTATACTGTTTTAGTATTATTTCTACAAAAAGTAAGGACATACAATTTTCTAAAATTAAATAGTAAATGCACAGCTTGAAAAGGATAATTGCTTTTTAAAAAATAAGGAGACATGATTTCTTGTTGCAATATGATGGCTGTGCTGCAAAATTAAAATTAATTGGTTTATATAAATAAAACATGTATAAAATGGTATTTTGGGAAATTTTTATATGGTCGTAGAAAAAATATAGTATGTAACACATGCATAAAGTGTCTTTCTTTACTCATGGGATTACCACACTCGCCTAACGGCTCATGCTGTCAAACTTCCCATTCGTAAAAAAAAGTATCACTTTATGCACTTGTTACATAAATTACTATTAAAGGTTTCCATTGCAACTTAAGTCGTCGTTTTACATACTACAGGCGACTAGTTAAAAAAATGTAGAACTTTTTTCCAGGGTTGGCAAAAACCGGCTCTTTGTGTAGTGGTGGCTGGATTTTTGGCTTTTTGTATTAGCTTTTTGTGTTTTTGGTGGTTTTTTGTGTTTTTGAAAGATTTTTGTGTTTTTCTGAATTTTTGACTGTCCTCAACTCAAATTTTAATATCAAATCGGCAAATTAGCAAATTGGCGGCAGACAAAAAAATGTCTTTTGGAATGATATACTGATTTCATACAAAATTAGGTACCTGCTGTTACAAATAAAAGACACTGAACTGTATTCTAAAATCATTGTTTGAAACTTCTGTATTAAACAGTATTCCAGCATATAGTAAGTGGTGGCAAACTGTCAAATCTAAATTTAATTATTTAATAAAAAAGATAATAAGTTAATTAAAATGACAGATTTTTTTACATCTCCATAGTTGTCCTGCAACATTTGCTTTTTGTAGACAATATTTAATACTTATAGATTTGTCTGGAATGACTTAAAAAACAGGCTTCATCCAGAGAGAGTTCCCAAACTTGTAAAATTATTGGGTATTATCATTATCCATGTTATTTCAGTATTCTAGAATAAGTACTGTTTTATTTTAATGTTTTTAATAAATTATGTATTTCCGTTAAAAATAGGTAGTTTGTTTACTGTTTGTTGGACTTTCATATGGATTTTTGTGTGGTGGCTTTTTGTTTAAAATTATAGTGGTTTTTCCCACCAAAAGCCAGTGGCTTCTTTAGGTGGATTTTTATTTTGCCTACCCTGCTTTTTTCCCTTATATAATAAATAACTATTATCCAACACTTCATCACACCTAGTATGCTCACTATTAATCAGATTTTGAGAGTATAAAGTATCCTATAAGTCACTAGTGGGCTAAAATGTACTTTAGCTCACTAGTGACTTAAACAAACCTGTGGTTACAAACAATAGTATATTACATTACAAGGGTGGAAACTGACTTATTTCACACGAGTGGAAATATTGCGACAGAACCCACGAGTGTAAGAAAGTGATTTTCTCACAAGTAATGTACACTATTTTCCTACAACCACAAGTTATTCTCAAAAAACAAAAGTTGTTTGTTTTCACAGAAAAAATAAGAAAACAATTGAAAACTTTGCATCACTAGGGTGATATATACTTTTCCTTACTGCGATATATTATACTGTTTAACAATATTTTTATTTCAAAAATCACCTACCTAGTAGCTTTTCATCATTTTAGAATTTAAAAGGTCCTCATTTAAAAAATATTGCATGGGTTTATCAATGTAAATCCCATTAACAGGCTGATAACTCCAAATTTATTTTAAATAACAATGACAGCGATGACAGCTTCATATTATACTTTGCAACACTAGTGTTGTAAAGTACTTTGCAACTACTAGTGTGATAAAACGCATTTTCTATGCATGAAAACAGTGTGCTATTTACTATTTTCACATGTGGTCGTAGGAAAAATATATAACAAACCACAACTTGCTTTACAAAAATTTTTATTAAAAACCATTTCTACAAAAATGTTGGATAAAATTTTTTACCTATTCAGTGCATAAGTTATTACATGTAAGTCAGTCACTTAAGAAAATAGTCTCTCTCACCCTTCGGACTCAAGAATTATACTATTCAAGTGTGACTTATATGTGATATAACTCACTTATCTAATAAATAACTAATATTTTAAATTTTTAAGCAAAATGTCATCAGGACAATTTATTTAGAATTGAGTTTGTAATTGATAAAAATAATATTACAAGAATTTTATTAAACCTCATAATATCACGGAAACGCCTTGATAACATTCCTACCAGATGAAAAATTGTGTTGTTTAGGAATTTGGAGGAAGCAGGTGTTTAAAAAACAAATTTTTAAAAAAAATTAAGTCATTTTTTTATAAAAATTTTAAGTAATTAATTTTGATATCTCCAAAATCAGCTTCATGATACGTTTTGATACCCCTGTAACATTAATAAAGTCATTTAAAATGCTATTTTAAATAAATTTTCCAAATGATATTTTGCTTAAAAATTAAAAATAAGGTAGTTTACTCTTGAAAAAAAAACGTTTTTCAGGTTTTGTGTGCCAAGAAATACACAATCGCCATTTTTTCTTCCTTAATATTATTTTTGCTTACAAGAAATTTTTTTATTAAGAATAACTATTTCTCAAAATAAAAAAATAATCCATTTGTCCTCTTGTAAACCCCATCTGTGGACAGTCTCTATATGTGCGCATATTTTTTTAAAGTGTTTTGGTTTCTGACAGTATGATATAGATGATGGTGAATGTCTCCTAATAATGCTTAAGTAAGTTCCCAAAGAGTTATTACGACCATTTAAGTCCCTAGAGACGTTTTTTCTCCTATTGTAGAGAATATATTTGTTTTGAAAGGTTATTAAAGTTATATATTTACTTTTAAATAATTTACATTAATGACTTTGTAATAAAAGGATGGCAGATTTGTTCGAAAAAAAATAAGTGATAAAATTAATAATAGTCCAGACGGAATAAGTACTTCATTGCAAAAAAATTGCCTTAGAACAAACTAATGGTATAGTTTTGTTAGGTGTATCTGAAAACCGTTCGTCGAACGAAAAAATATAAAGAGACCAAATTAACTCCAAAGAAAATGCGTATTTTAAAAATAATATTGATTCAAATAAAAAGCAGTGGCATACTTTTTTTTAATTCAGTACAAATCTTGTTCCAACAACATTGGTAATTTTTTTTAAAGCACTTTTACAGCAAAAAATGTAAATGTAGTGGAAGGAGGGGTTTTGTGGTACATCATTTTAAAGATCCTGAATAGTACTTTATAACCCCTGAATATAAGGTATGTGTGGTATTTTCTGTAATCGCTTAAAAGATCTTTTTGATGGTAATCATATATCATTGAAAAGAGATTTTTAAAAACAATATTATTACAGCGTGTGCACTAATACTTAGTGGCGAAAATTAATTGTAAAGTGCAAAAACTGTTTTTTTTATTTTTAAGTAGATAGTTATAGAAATTTTATTTTATATGCAAATATTATCAAGTTAACCTAAAATTTATGTAAATAGTCAGTTCCGGTTTAGCACTATCGGCGCCCTGGGCGAGCCGGGATAAAAATAATTGAAAAGCAAAAAAGTCCTTACCTTAATAAATTGCGCCTTGTTTCCCTTATTATTGCCCCCTTTTCTTCTACATGTACGAAAAAGCACACATTTCAATGCTTGCGGCGCCCCTTTTCTTTACTGCCCTGGGCGGTCACTCGATCCCGCCCTACCCTAACGCCGCTACTGTAAATAGTAACACATAAAGTAACGATTTATTATACAAAAAGTTGAAATTTTGATTACTTTTTCTATTTAACTACTTAGTCACAAAGATGGATGAAGCAAAATGTTTTATGAAGGGTACCTATTTTAAAAACATTAAAAACAAAAAAATAATGGTATAGTAAAGTTTACCTGTGGACCCAGTATATATAGGGTGTCCCCTAACTAATGGTACATGGAAAAACCACATATTCCTTATGCTAAAATATTATGATTTGACCAAACATACCTTATACCTATACCCAGAAGTTTATAATAAGGAAGATACAAGGTGTTAATTTAACTAGTGTAACTAGTTTAACCATAAAAATCATTATCAAATCGGAATAGCTGATTTTTTAAAACCCTAAACACCAAGTTTTATTGAAATATTCAAAACGTATCAAAAATTCTTCAAATAAACAAAATAAATTATTATTATTTTTTTATTTGACACCTTATACCTTCATTATTATCAATTTTTGGATATTGGTATGTTTGGTGGTTAAATCTTAATATTTTAGCATAGCGAATCTGTGGTTTTTCTGTGTACCATTAATTAGCGTACATAAAATAAGAGTAGTATTACAACAGATCAACACCGCAATACCACGTGTGACTGAAATACACAATCCTCTTGGTCGTTCACGAACGTCTGCAAACGACCAACGACGAAAGTTAATGTTTGGTAAAGCCGAACAGCAACTGAACTGCAGCGACGGATATCTAAACGATTAAATTAAACGTCATTAGTTTTAAGCTGGATTTATAAATTGACGTTTCCGTTTGCCGTTAAAAGTTTGCAATTCACAGATATGCATCGGTAGTGCTGAAGGGCAAACTATAAATGCACCATATCAGAAAGGGAAACGTCAAACGGCGATCGGTAAAGGAAACGTCAAACTTGGTCAAACTATAAAGCTGAACTTATAGATTGACTTTTCCGTCACCGATCGCCGGTCGACGTTTCGGTTTTTGATATGGTATATGGAAATAAGTTACACAAACAATATCAATTGACAAATGGAAAGTTGTTGTTTCATCTTCTAACTGAAAACGTCAAATGGCAAATGAAAACAGAAACGTCAATCTATAAATCCAGCTTAATTTGCGAACGGGGACTGCAACGGCAGCGGGACTAAACGACAAGTTTATAAATAGAGCTTAAGGAGTATTTTATTTTATTTTATTTTTATTTTATGAGAAGCTTTTGCAATGAAACGATTATATTTATTGGAATTGCCTATTTTATATTAATTTTAAAGAGAATGTGGCCTTCCTTATAAAACCAGTTTTGTGATAATAGGTTAGTCAAAAAGTACAAAAACGTGAAAAATAGGAATAAAGCTTCTAAAAATATGTGTGTTATGCTAATTCGATTCGGACTGACGTATAGAAAAATGTTTTTAAAAGGCTTATGAGTACAGAAAGAAAATGCGATTTTTATTAAGAAAATAAAGAAAAAAATGTTTAGTTTTTGTTAATAACTTTAAAAATAATGACATCTAAAAATGTTTAAAGATCCTAAAGAGGAGAAAATTTCCAATAAAAATTTCTAACTCCCGAAACTCTATCTACATTATTTCTATTTTTTTTAACGCTGAAATTTGGGATCCGCAAAGTCGTTACGGTATAGGTCTAAATAGCCCGTATATCACTTGAAATATTTTTTTATAGTATTAAATAAAAAATTTAAAAAATAAAAAATATAAAAAAATAACGTCAATTTTTCAAAAGTTAACCTTTGGTTAATTAAATATTTTTTCCAATGTCTGTCGTTATAAATTGCGGCATAACAGTCTAAATAATTAATCTATAAATTTTCCACTTTGTGGAGTCTTTTTATTTAGGTACCTAATAAAGTTAAAACAAAATTAAGTTAACAAAAAAATGATATTTTGTTTAAATAATGCCAATTAAAAAAATAATGAACAAAAAATATATCTTAAAAAAAAATGCATAACTTTATTAAGTACCTATATAAGACGAGCTACACGAGGCGAAAAATGTATAGGTTAATAATTTTAACTTTTATGCCGTAATTTATAACGACAGAACTTAAAAAAGTAATTATAAAATCGGCATACATTTTTTCACCGAGTTTTTTTAAATTTTAAGTGATTACCGGTGCGCCTATGCCGTAACGTGACCTTCGCCAAACTCCATTTTTAGCGTTAAAAAAATGGAAACAATGGAGATAGAGTTTCGGGAGCGGAACTTTTTATTGGAAATTTTCTCCCTTTTAGGATCTTTATTCAAATTGCCTAAATATCATTATTTTTAAAGTGATTTATAAAAAAGCCGAGAGTAAACCACCGAGGAATTTTGTTGTGGTGTAAAAACAGATGGAATTATGTTGGAATATGTGGAATTGCGTGGAATTGGGGGAAAGTAAAGTGGAATTGTGGTGTAATTGTGCGTAATTATATGTAATTGTAATTCTTATTTCACCCCATTTCTTGCATTTCTTTAAAGTAAAATGCGTTTTCTTTGTTCTTCAAATTATTTTATGACAAAAAATTACAAAAGGCAAAAAGAGGCTTTAATTCGCCACTTCATATCATCAACTTCTAAAATTTAAGTGTCATGGAATTTTTTTATCTTTGGACAAACCACGAAGGCTAAAAGCCTAAATACTAACGTACTGTGGGTGTCTTAAGCGAGGTAAGAGGGAGTTTGTTGACACGGGACTTAAATACTTGAAGATTTGGGGCGGAAGGAAAGACCTCCGCGGGCAGCAGGTTCCACAATCTAGAAACTCTTGGCATAAAAGAACGAACAAAGTGGGAAGTTCGGGGACTGTGCAGTTGGACCGTATAGGGATGCATACGCGCGGAACCACGAGTTTCTCTGTTGGGAACCGTGAGTGGAGGAACTATACTGGACAATTCTTCGGAGCAGAAGCCATGGAAGCACCTATAAAAAAGCGATAAATCCTCCACAGCCCGACGATGGGCAAGAGAAGGAAGCCTTTCTGTAAGTGAAGGAGAATTAATGAGACGAATAGCTCTTCTTTGAATAGAATCCAGAATGCTTAGGGTTGTGGGGGACGCCATGCCCCAGATATGAGAACAATATTCCAAGGGAGGTCGGATTTGGGACACATATAAAGTGTATAAATTAGAAGCGGAAAAATACTTTTTGGCTCGAAAGAGAAATCCAAGCTTTTTTGAAGCTGCCGTGGCTATAGATACAATGTGTTTATGCCAGTTAAGGTTACTTTCAAATGTGACGCCCACAAGATTGAAGGTGTCTTTGCTCTGTAAAACTTGGCCGCTCATAAGTAGAGGATGAGTATTTGATGGCTCTTTTCATGACAAGGAACATGATTGTGTTTTGGATGCATTAAAGTGGACGAGATTTTGGCGCCCCAATCCAATATTAAATTAAGATCCTGCGAAAGAGATATCTGCATCGCTCTGCGTTTGTTTTCCAAGTCAGGTTTAATAATGGGTTTAGGAACCTGAAAACTGGAGTGTAGGGTACTATCGTCGGCGAAACTATGAATGGAATTAGTTGTGGACGAGAGAAGGTCGTTGATGTGAAGAAGAAACAATGTTGGTGCCAGAACTGAGCCCTGAGGGACTCTAGCATTTACTTGGTGAAAGCTTGAAGAATGGCCATCCACAATAACTGATATACGTCGATCAGATAGATAACTAGAGAGCCAAGTACAGAGTTTAGTTGAAAGACCATAGGAGGGAAGTTTATTAAATGCGGCATGCCAGACTTGGTCAAAAGCTTTGGATATATCAAGAGCAACGATCTGGGACTCACCTAGAAACTCAAGAGACTAATTCCAACAGTGTGATACGAAGGAAAGAAGATCTGCTGTAGATCTTTTGTGGCGAAATCCATACTGCCTGTCATGCAAAATTTCGTGTTTTTCTAAGTAGTTAAGAATTTGTGAATTAATTAATTTATCCATTACTTTACAAAGAACTGAGAGAATTGAAATTGGTCTATAGTTAGATGGAAGGGATTTAGATCCTTTTTTGGGAATAGGTTGAACACGTGCAGCTTTCCAGCTCTAATGAATGATACCTGTGTCGTAAGAAATTCGAAAGAGCCGAGTTAAGATTGGTGCAAGTTCTGGAGCACATTTTTTTTAAACGATTGCTGGTGTGCCATCCAGCCCAGACGATTTCTTGGTGTTAAGGAAGAAAGGATACGCTTAATGTGTTTTACTTTAAAAATAATATCGGGAATTTTATGAGGAACTGGGGTAACCGCTGGAATTGGATGATTTACGGGAGGGTCAAGGGTTGAATTGGCAGCAAATTGTTTGGCAAATAGTTCTGCCTTTCCTTTAGCGGTAGAAATAATTTCATCTTTCTTGTAGCTTTATTTCAATTTTGTACGTTTTAGAACTTGTTGACTAGACTATAGAATAAATTTCTGACTAGATAAGATAAGATAGGTGAATAGATAAGTACACAATACAATTGGGATTAATGAGGGTTTCTGAATTACCAATACAGTTGTTTTCCCGATCTTCTTTTGTCGTGCGGTATTTTTCGATAACTTACCTAATTAAAACAAATAAATCTTGACAGGTTTATCTGGTACTAATGATTTATGTTTATTTTCGGTAGTGAGGTTTGCTTGATGTTGTTTTTTTTTGATATTATGAGATTGAATTTGTGAATAGTTAATAGACGTATATGTACGTCATTGGATTTTAACAAAATTACAGGTAATTTAATAATTTTTTTGAGACATGCGCATTTTATTGATACACATTGTCTTTAGTCATAAAGTGCCTATATTTTGTTTGATAATATACAGGATGTCCGGGAATATGTGGGCAATCTCTCGGATTTATACAGGGTGGTCCCTAAGTGATGGGTCAAAATTCAACTAAAGAATTGTGACGTTAAAATATTGCGATTTAACTAAACCTACATTAGTACAAAAGTTGATATTAACTGAGATACCGGGTGTCAAAGTTAAAAAAATTATTTTTAAATTTTTCCGATAATATTTCATACGTTTTGAATCGAGTTTTGAATATTGTAATAAAATTCGGTATTTAGGAGTTTTCTGACATGAGCTATACATATCTGATGTTAGCAAATAATATTAAAGTATTTTGAAAATATTTTTAATATTAATATTAACTTTTGTACTTAGGTAAATTTAGTTAAATCGCAATATTTTAACGACACAATTCTTTAGCTTAAGTTTGGCCGATTACTTAGTGACCACCCTGTATAGAACACATGAAAGTAATATGAGAGCTGCTGCTTACTGAGATATGTGCACCTTAAAGGACGCCGCCGGATATAAGTTTTTCTTGAATAACTTTTATAGTCCTTGGTATAATGACAATTTTTTTTTAATATGACAGATACTACTAAGGACACCTTAAAATGGTACCCTATTAAAATGATGAAATTATGAGGGCGCCAGTCGCCGACGTACCCTTACACAGTAGTGCTAATTATTTTTACACATTTTATCTTATAAAAATAAATGTTAGTTGAGTAGGTATGTCCTGTCAGAGAGATAAGATAGATTTCTAGGATAAATCTTGAAAACGAAAAAAGGGGCCTAGTTGATACGACTTCGCCCACGTCTACCGGTATGGAAACCAAACCTGTGATCATAGGCAAATCATGCATTGAATGCCGCTATGTACTCTTCTAAAATTCATCGCTGCCACGAGCCCACATATTCGAGCAGAACAAAATCAGGTGCTCCTGGCTTACACCGCTTCCGTTTTTTATCGGACAGCGACGCGATCCCACCTCGAATATTTCCTATACTTTTAATTTCCTATGGTCGGCCAGTTGGTTTCACACATGTACAGGGTGTCCCACCGGGAACTGCCGCGATCGATTTCTCGAAAAATACGCTTTAAAAAAATTGAAAATTTGGTTACATTATTAAGCCAGTGGGGGACACACAACTAAACTATTTTAACAGCTCTACCACTTCCGGTTATACCGGAAGTTAATGTCAACTTCCTTATTTTAAATGAAACACCCTATATATTATTTATTTTTTAAATTATGCGTGAAATTCTAAACACAATTTATGTATAACCGTTTTTGACTTATTTTAAATTTTATGTCAAAAATGACGTTTGCAGCCATTACATAACCATCAATTTCTTCTAAAAAAAGCCTTTAATATGAGTTGGGGTTAAGTTCCTTGTAAAGAAGGGATTTCAAAAATAATCGTTATAACGACAAAAACCTTAAAAGTCAATTTGTTCAAATGGAAACCCCTATCTTTTATTACTTTATCCTATTAGGCATTAAAAATAAAGGTTAGTTTGTTTAAGGATGTCCATTCTAAAAATTTATAGTTTTTAAAATATTAACAATTTAGTATTTATCTGTTCTAACGATGCATTTTAGTAGGGGTAGGTACAGGGTAGTTGGCTGTGACGCCAAATTTTGTTGTCAATGCAACAACTAAGCTGTACCTAAAAGCATTGTTAGAGTAGATAAATAATAAATTCTTAATATTTCAAAACCTATAAATTTTTGTAATAGACATCCTTATACAAACGTATCCTTATTTTTGATGCTAAATAGGATAAGGTAATAATTAATAGTTTAAAAACTAAAAAACACGCTTTTATATGCAAATGAACTAAAAATTAGAAAATAATTTTTCATTAAAAAAATATTGTCATTTCATAGTAAAAAGCGTGGGGTGCATTTTACTATTTTTTCATAACTTTTCCATCATAGATATTTGCAAATATAATAATTATAACATTTAATATATTTATCACCCCACGCTTTTTACTATGAAATGACAATATTTTTTTAATGAAAAATTATTTTCTAATTTTTAGTTCATTTGCATATAAAAGCGTGTTTTTTAGTTTTTTAAACTATTAATTATTTTTCATTTTTTAGTTTCTGCTACTCTTGACAAAATGGCGAAATTTTTTTTAATGAACAAGAGTGGCAAATTTTAAAATTTTTCCAACAGATTGCAACTCACTAAAAATTTCTTCTTCATTAAGTAGCAAAGTTTGAAATTTTGCCAACAGATGGCAATCCAGGCAATGTTTGGACCGTTGCCAATATATTGCAACCCACTAAAAAATTTCTTCTTCATTTAATAGCAAAGTTTGAAATGTTGCCAACAGATGGCAACCTAGGTGTTGTTTTTATA
Source organism: Listronotus bonariensis (assembly GCA_014170235.1). Classification (NCBI taxonomy): domain Eukaryota; kingdom Metazoa; phylum Arthropoda; class Insecta; order Coleoptera; family Curculionidae; genus Listronotus; species Listronotus bonariensis. The sequence continues at coordinate 52,319 of JACEGR010000682.1, forward strand.
ATATAATGGAATTTTTTTCCTGGCGATCCAAAAAAAGATAACGGGATACTGTTTGCAGATTATTGCATTGTCATGTTTCCTTAATACGTGTGCAAAGTTTCAAAGAAATCGAATAGCTGGAAGTTGGTTAAAATTAGGCTCAAAGATTCCGTTACATAGCCAGATAGTTACAACCCAAGTTAATAAAAAAGCGTGTTAACGGCATTTATTAACTGTTATTGTTCATAAAAATTGAACACCAATGGTGCAACTAACCCAATTGTGTAAAGAACTTATTAATTTTTATTGTTCATAAAAATTGAACACCAATGGTGCAACTAACCAAATTGTGTAAAAACTAAAAAATTTCTTCTTCATTTAATAGCAAAGTTTGAAATGTTGCCAACAGATGGCATCCTAGGTGTTGTTTTTATAATATAATGGAATTTTTTTCCTGGCGATCCAAAAAAGATAACGGGATACTGTTTGCAGATTATTGCATTGTCATGGGTCCTTAATACGTGTGCAAAGTTTCAAAGAAATCGAATAGCTGGAAGTTGGTTAAAATTAGGCTCAAAGATTCCGTTACATAGGCAGCCAGATGGATAGATTGATAGATAGTTACAACCCAAGTTAATAAATGCGTGTTAAAAAAGAGGGGTTTCCATTTAAGAAAAATTGACTTCTAAGGTTTTTGTATAAATAATTTTTAAGTAATTTCTAGCCTAAAAATTAAAAAAAAATGTTAAGGGTGGACAACCCTTATCACTAAGGGGTATGAAAAATAGATGTTGGCCGATTCTCAGACCTACTCAATATGCTCACAAAATTTCATGAGAATCGGTCAAGCCGTTTCGGAGGAGTACGGGAACGAACATTGTGACACGAGAATTTTATATATAAGATTATGTTAGGAATTTTACGCAGAATCTAAAAAATAAACAATATATAGGGTGTTTTATTTAAAATAGGAAAGTTGACAATAACTTGCGGTATAACCGGAATTAGTAAAGCTGTCAAAAGATTCTAGTTGTATGCCCCCAATGACTGTATAATGTTACCAAATTTTCAAAATTTTTCAAAGCATACGTTTTGAGAAATCGATCGCGGCAGTTTCCCCTGCATCTGAGTTAACGCTACGCCACTGAATCTAATATTTACTAAGATAAAGGACCATTACTTTAATTGATAGTAATTTTTGCACCTCGGCTAGGAAGAAAATCTAATATCTTATTTAATGTAATAAAATGTTTGCAAACATAGAAGTTAAGTACATCAGCAACTCCAAGATTGCTCTCCTTTCTCTTTTCTCTACATAGACAAGTAGTTGTATGTTGGTAATGTTTGTTAATTTATCTGTGTATTGCTTTAATAATTTTTAGAACTAGTTATCATACTTGATGTAAGAATTTGCAGAGTTTATTTTATTGTATTTTTCTTAGAAGTTAATAAATACACTAAGTAAACAACAATTTAAGTATTAAGGGGTTATTCTGATGTAGAGGCATGAATTTTTAGTGATTTTTGAAGTGCCGTAAAAAGAGGCAATCAATGTTTTGACTTTTTATTTTTTATGAGTAGTTTATTAATATTACAAAAATACAGAAAATAATTAAAAAATAGAAAAAAGTTGAAAATTTTAAAAATTAGCCGCTGATAAAGTGGGGGTCACAAAAAATTGGCACTTAACCATGCCCACGTTTGCAGCAGACCTAGCAATCTGACAAAAAAAATAATTGGTATGGTAATGTTGCTATGTCCGGAACTACGGAAAAGTAAAAATATATATTTTTTCACAAAATGGCGGCTCTCTGAAAAAAAAAATTGTACCCTGTTTTTTGACTTTCGATTTTTGTAAAAATAGTAAAAATTGAAATTTGGGGATGCGGCTAGTTCGGGACATACACAAGTCTATAAAGAAGACTTTTAAATAACTTCAAGTAAATCGGTGAAGTAAAACTGGGAAAATCGTGAACACCCTCTTGAAAAAGACAGATTTGAGAAAAACGCTTTTAAAATTTCGCGTCAAGTTTTTCGCAGTCTAAGTATTTTTTTTTATCTTTTTGACATCCCACGAAGGCATATGCCTAACTACCAGAGTACCGTGGGTGTCGGGTTATTAGATGTTTAACCCATCGTTCCCCTGTTCCGTCAACGTTGTCCAAGCACTGAAACATGCAGTTATGCATTTCACAACACCTTTTAGACAACGCAGTAGTGCCACCACGGTCGTTATTTATAAATAACTACTACCTAAATATGTCTCCCCCGCTGGGAATCGAACCGGCGACCTCCGGCTTCGAAGATCAAAGCTCTGTCCACTGCGCCACGGAGGAGGCGACGTCATGATAATTTAAACTTACATTTATTTAATTTGCCATTCCTGCTTCATACATCAGACCTTCCTCGACTTCAAAAAACTATTTTTTGCGTTTTTCTGTTCCAACTAAACAGCTTTTAGTGTATTCCTTTTACCTAGTAGAACCGTTCTCTGAACTGTCAATAGTGTCAAGAACGGTTCTACAACATGAAAAAATGTAAAAAAATTGTAAAAGGAACACTTATGGTGTCGTTCTGGGCGGTTTTGGAGCATAAAAGGAATACAGCATTTGATGCGCTAGCTGCTCGTATCTCAGAGAGGTCAATCGGGGGCCTTTCGATTACTTCTGGCCGAGCCAGTTTGGAGGTCGCGTCAGCAAAATACTTATACCTAACTCCGAAAATAATTTGAATTTTGAAAAACCCTTTTACAGGCATAGTCTTAAATAGGTAAACTTTGAAAATATAAAAAAAAATCATAATTTTTTCTTACATTTCTACACCAGAATACCCCTTTAATAATAAAAATTATTATAAAGAAGTCTGTTAGAAAAAAATAATTATTATTCAAACGGATCATCAGAAATTATTTTTACTTTTTGTTATTTTTATGATTATTAATAATTGATCTGTTAAAAAATTAAAAATGGGAAGTCAAAAGAACTGTTTTAATATTTGAAGAGTCGGCTAAAACCAAGATCGTTTGACTAGGTAAGGTTGCCTCGTAAGCCTTGCAACATGGCGGACCATACGTCACATATGTATTTTGCTCATTATTTAATGAAGTTTTTAACAGTGTAGTTTGTGTTTTTGTCAATATTAAAGAAATACTTTTAAATACTATTAATTCCAGTTGTTACCGTAACTTCTTTATTTCCTATTAATAAGTTATTTAACAATGATTATTTTAGCTGATTTTTAAATATTGTATATCGCGCTCTTTCGCCCTCATAGTATTATCCGTCTAGACATCCTTGTTTGCTATGTTGGCGCCAAGGAACTAGCAGTGCGGTACACATGTGACGTAATGAGGCAACCTTACCTAGTTTAACGATCATGGGCTAAAACAACTCTGTAACTTCCATTTTATCAACTTTTCATGCAGGAGGAGCAAATATCCGTATGCTAATAAATTGCGCCTTAAAATGGAAAAATGTTGTGCGATCATAAGAGTTACAATGTTCGTTTATGCCGTTAGGCATTAACTTCACACGATTAATTTAGAGTTTTGGCGTTAGAGTTTTTTACACAAAAAATTTGGAATAACGTTGTAACTGCACGGCTTCCACCGGTGCGTCGGAACTTCGGCCCGTTTTTAATATTTGTCAGAACTGCGGACCAAACCTTTCATCTTTACCTGATGGTTTTTAATTCTTATCATAATTGCATAAATATGGTTTTAGGTATTTTGTAAGTTGATATTACACAAATATTTTCTACAACGAAGACAGTGTATAGGTGGGGGGCATGGTTTATTCTGGTTAGTTAAATCTTTTTTTTAATTCCCTAATTAAACGCAGCAAAGGTAGTTTAAAAAACTCAATTTTTCTGATAAAATTTGCTTCGCAGTTCTGCCAAAATATAATCTTTTTAAGTATTTAAGTGGACGTCCTCGTCACGTGATGGGGTTTTAAACTAACCCCTTCCCCATTCCCTATCACGTGTATTTTTGTGGTACAAAATACAGGGTGTCCAACCGGGAATTGCCGCGATCGATTTCTCAAAAAGTAAGCTTAGGAAGATTTTGAAAATTTGGCAATAATTTAAAGTCAGTGGTGGGCATACAACTAAATATTTTGACAGCTCTACCACTTCCGGTTATACCGGAAGTTAATGTCAACTTCCTTATTTTAAATGGAACACCCTATATAGTATTTATTTTTTAGATTCTGCCCAAAATTCTAAACATAATTTATGTATAATGTTCTATACCTAAGTCCAAGCGTTTTTGTCTTATTTTAAATTTTATGTCAAAAATGACGTTTGCAACCCATTACATAACTATTAATTTCTTCTAAATAAAAGCTTTTAATATGAGTTGGAGTTGGATTTCTTGTAGAGAAAGAACTACTTTAGCAGAGTGTATTAATATGTTCACAATTAATAAATAGTAGTCAAAAATAATCGTTAAAAATTATTACGACAAAAACCTTAAAAGTAATTTTTTTAATGGAAACCCTATCTTTTATTACCCTATTCTATTAAGCATCAAAAATAAGAATACGGATGTCTATTTCAAAAAATTATAGTTTTTGAGATATTAACAATTCATTATTTATCTATTTTAACAATGCTTTTAAATATGGGTTAGTTTTGCTTCTAGTTGTTCTTGACAACAAAATGCGGCGTCACAGCCAAATATCCCGTATGTACCTGTACTTAAATGCATTGTTAGAATATATAAATATTAAATCGTTAATATTTCGAAAACTATAAATTTTTAAATAGACATCCTTATACAAACTTACCCTTATTTTTAATGCGTAATGGGATAGGGTAATAAAAGAAAGGGGCTTCCATTTAAAAAATTGACTTTTATGGTTTTATTCATTGTGAAAATATCGATACAGTATACTAAAGATTTTTTTACAAGAAACTCAACCCCAACTTATATTAACTTATATTTACCGTATTTGATAAACTTTTTCGGGCGCATCATAACCTTTCGGCAGCTTTCCACATGTCAGTTACATAGCATACTTTTCTCAATTATTTATTAATTACTTCTATCACAAGCTCTGAAGGTCGGATTTTAATTAGCCAAAATGTTTAGAATTGTTTTTTCTTCCGTTGATATAACTTTTATTGAAATCTGAACGTCAGTTTTTGTAAAGTAAAATAAAATCTGCGATTTTCCATAAGGATCAATGTTAAAAGCAATTATTTTATAATATTTATAACTTTTTTTCAGTTCTCTGTAGGTCTTTGAAAATTTAACTGTTTGATATTCTTATTATAATGAACCAATATGAAAGTTTCATAATTTTCTGAACATTAATTCTTACACCGGTAGTACTATCTTAAATAAATTTCATTTTTATTACATATAAAATGGTCAGTAACTATGTTTTGCAAGTTTATAAAGAACGATACAAGATGTCTGTTAAAATAAGGCATACCTTGTTTGTTGAAAAATTATAAAGGAATCAAATGGTAAAAGCAACAGTATATGGAAAAATATCATCTCACCCTGTATAATCCCGCCTTACCGAACAGCCGAGCCGTTTGCCTATGGAAAGAAGCATTAGCATGAGATAATTTATTTGCGCAAATATCATTGATCCTGTAGCAACCCTTACAAGTTATAAATGATTTTTTTATTTCTTTGAGGGTTAATACGTCCCTAACAAAGCGCGATAATTATTTTGACTCACTCTATCATCCCTATCATTTATGATTTCATTTTTCCGGACACTCTGTATTTGCGAGTAAGATCCGGCCTCGGTGGATTGCCAATGTTATAACCTGCGCGAAACTAAAGTTACATTTCATGGGCGAAAAACCGGTTTGTGCGCAAGCCAGTTGAGGGTAAACGCACCCGGCCCCAAACAAACTATCCGCATTATAGGAAAGGATTTGTTGACGGCGCGGCGTCCTGGTTAGGAAGGGTACGGGGTGCCGGTGTTTGTATTTTGCCACGGCTTTTAAGTGCGCATGTTCGTCCACCCACTGCGCGAGGTCGTAAAAATCCGAAAAATGCTTCTTGCCACTGCGGATCTAAATGTAGGTTATCTATGGTTACATCGTTGTTTTAGCGGACTCTTTATTTAACTCTACAAATCGGAAAATGTAAAAAAATTGACCACACAATTTATGATAAAAAGTTGCCAAAAACTCGGCCGAAAAGTCTTGGTCATATAAAAAATAGGTGAAAATTTATTTTACTTTCATGTACTATAAAAATACGAAGATATTTATTCAAACAAAATGAAGTGGACTGGAAGAAGTACATACATAAATATTTTCTTTTAAATTATCAGAGTGAAATTCGTTGTGAAATTGTTCGTTTATTATTATTATGAATATCGTGCAAAAAATCTTCAATATATGCAAAAATTTTTATATATTTTTTTATTGGTACGCCAAATTACAAATATTGACTAAAAACGGCCTATGCTGGTTAGGGAACTTCTTGTTTGGGCAGCTAATAAAATTTTACCTTTTTTGACCCCTCTTTTTCTGGTTTGGTGATCTCGAGAAAAATGCATATTTATTTCTTCTTGTTTGGTACCCTAAAGGTGGGTATACAATTCTTAAATGGATTTATAAAGTGTGCATTAGTCTTGGGTTTAATTAAGGAATAAAAAATATATTTAACTAACAAGAACTAACCATGCCCCCCACCTATACTCTGTAATAATAACAGAACTATTAGCTTTGTTCGCGGGTCTAGTAATGAACTGATTCTGAACTAGAACCGAACTAGTTTAGAATTGTTTTAAAGCGCATGTCTATAGTTATTTATTAGTTCGGAATTTTTATTTACCGCGAACGATTTTCTATACAGCTGAGGATGTATTCTAACCTAGCTTTTGGTTAGGATTTTTATGGTTAAATTGGATACTACACAAAAAAAAAATTCAGACAAAAAGGTAAATTTTTATGCTGTCGAAAGCCACTCGAGGTCTCTCGGCGGAAGACGAGGGATTCCCTGCCTCCTCTCGTTTTTAACATAAGTATGTGTATTTAACTAAAGATAAAATTCAAACAACAAGAAATGGTAAAATCTTGTAATATTGTCTATATTTTTTAATTAAATCTTTATTTATTTTATTGCATACATACATTCATACGGAATACCATTAAAAATCCTTTGTTTATATACGCTCTAAATCACAAAAATATAAAAAAATATTTAAGGTATATTAACTGAACTTTTAGTTCCAACAAAAATCCCAGGACTGCTAATCATGTTACGAACCGGTAACGAACTGATTCCATTGTAACCCGCGAACACAGAACTGTTACTAAAAATTCAGGATTTTACTAACCGCGAACACTGCTTTTTCACTGCGCATGCGAATAGTCCCAGAACCGGTTCAGAATCGAACCCGTGAATAAAACTATTGTAATGCAATGAGACTGATACTGATTAAAGGGTATTTACACATGGGTTTTATTCAAATTCGCATTTGGCTAATGCACATTACAGGGTTCGTGTAAACTTAAAATGAATATGTCTCTCTATATTATTAATTTCATGGTACCTTTAGGGTACCAAAACTACAGTGTGTTAAAAATTAAAAAAAAAAAAGATATTGTCTTTCTATAATAAGTTTTATTACAACACGGATATTTTTTAAAAAATTGAGAGACGCCTCCTATGCATCAGATCCATTTTTTTGGTATACAAGATAAAAAATACCACTGTCGTCTATTAGGGGTTTAAGGTAAGCTTTGTAAGAAAAGAATGGTACGCCACTGAATATTTTTAAAAATTTCCAATTTGTTTTTTAGAACAAATTTGTTTTTCACATAAATAAAAACCATTTCTCGTCGAATTCCTATCTAATTAAAGGCAGAGGAGCTTGGAAATGGTTTTTATTTATATTTTTATTTACGCGAAGACCGTACCGTCACCCTGTATTTTCTTTATTGTCAAGTTCTGCTACACTCAGAAGAATAGAATACCTATGTTTATTTGGGTAAATCTTAATATTTTGGCATGAGAAATCTGTGTACCAATAATAAGCGGACACCCTGTGTATAATCTCGCGATCGGTTGCTTTTTTAACGTGTAGTATTTATGCTTTAAGCGCAAAAAGAGACAGAAAACAGAAAAAGGCGGCAATTATGTTATAATCTATTCCCTAAATATTTACATTAGTCTACCCAAAATTTAAATTTTTGTGGATAATCTCTACTTGTTTACCAAGAAAAAATAAACAAAATTTATAAATAAACGTCTTGCTACTAACGTTACGAATTTCCTTTACCTATTTTTTTAATAAGAAATAATTTGTGTTACTTAAAGAAAACGCAGTTTAAAATATATTTTGTAGTTATAACAAATTCGCATACATATGTTATTACCGACAGATCAGTATGGTAAAATATTGGTTATTTTGTTGTTTTCTCTTATGCTAAAATCTTGGCAAAAGGTGAGTGAAATTATTACATTAGTTGTTAAAATTCAGTGAATTATTAGAAAGCTTTAAATGTACGAACACCAATGCATTTGTCTTAACTATTGTTTCTTATGTGGCGTATGGGGTTTATTAATGTACAGGATCATCCAAAAAGGACTTGATTTATTTGTTGCTTGCTTCATATTTAAAAAATGTTCAGTGTACATTGGCGTCATAGGTGAACATTTTTATTATTAATTTCACGAAAAAAGTTTTCTTTATAAAAGTTCTGCATGATCCAAAACCTAAAAGGCAACCCTCAGACATCAAATTGTATTAGATTTGGCCAAAAATGTAATTTTAGTTTCAGTTAAAGGATCTGTATTTTGTATATCAAAAATTGTTATAAAATAATGGTGACAATTCAAAATTGTACGTTAGTGTAATTCAATAAATTATTATAAATTTAAAAGATACTTCTTAATAACTTTACTGTTAAAAAAAAAATAAGAACACTGCACAATGCAATCATGTACAAACTTAATTTTTACTTGCAAGAAAAAATATATATTTAATAATATTTTTTTGTAAAAAAAACAAAATTTCACATTTAACAGCTGTTTTAAAATTCTAAATATATATTTTTTTATCTCAGTTTTCGATATTAGCGAAAACAGAATTTTTTATTAAATTTGATATTTGCGTTTTAGGTTTTTGTCCATGCAGAACTTCTCATAAAGAATCACTTTTTCGTAAAATCTATACTAATATTATAAAGAGGTGTAACTTTGTTTGTTTGTAAGGGCTAATGTTCGGAAATACTGAACCGATCATGAAAATTATTTCACAATCGGAAAGCCACACTATTCAGGACTGCTATAGGCTATATTTTGGTATGATTGAACAAAAGTTCAGAGAAAAATATAATTACCACGCAACGAAGTGGGCACGGGTCGGCTAGTTAATCTGTAAGAGTTTTTTCGGAAACGTTTCGTTCCCGAGCTATCCTTCATCATAGTTAAAAAACAAACTAACTCCATTTTTACTTTATTTCCACTCTTCACATAGAAAAAACGAGTTTTTAAAAGGTGAAAATTAAATGTTGTGGGCTACTTTAGCTTTAAATCAATAAAAGAAAGGGGAATGTAGCGAAAATAAGATTAGTTTGATTTTTAACTTTGATGCTGAATATTTCGGGAATGAAACGTTTCCGAAAAAAATCTTTCAGATTTGTAATCAGCGCCGAAATCGGAGTTACTTCCACTTTCGAAATTACCAAAAAGTTTCTCATTTGATTTTCGAAGGCACGAGGTATTTAGTCTAGGTCCCTGTAAAAGTTTTTAGATAAAATAATGTAAAAATCCTTCCCAGCTCTGGGCACTTATTGCCTGGTTTATCTAGTTTCGTAAACGTAATTATATTCTTATTTCTTAAAATCTTGGCTCTCGATTGAATGATACAGAAGTGACAGTTTATCAGATTGTCAGTGCTTAAAAATTAAAAATGAAATTACTATTACGAAGTTGGATAAATCCTGTCTCTGTTAGTTTTCTTGTTAGATATTTGCAGTTAAAATCCAAAATTAAATTTTATATATTTTTTTATAATGACTATCCAATTAAAATTTATTTTTAGATGCGTTTTTTAGATACCATCGGCAAAATATATCGTGTTTAAAACTCATTAGCACCTTTAAACGTATACAAGGTGTTATAAATAAAATTTTCTAAACAGAATTATCGAGAATTGGGCCAATAAAATCGACTTTTTTTATTATATTATTGTTAAAGGCGACAAAAAAATATATCGTGAAGGTTTGAGCCCTTAATATTAATGTTAAGAAATCTATCTTCCCGACTAACTTTTTTCATGAAAAACTGGCAAAATGTTGATCTAAAAAATTTACCAACACACATTCTTGAAATAAATTAAATTCCCTACAAAAAGCTTTCTTTGTGAATTGTCATCAAATCAGTCGTTTCCATGTAATCGGGCTTTGAACATTGAAGTATTTTTTCAATTTTGTTTCTTATGTTTAGAGTTTTGTTACTACTCCAAATATTAATATTTAAATAAATCCAATATATATTTTAAAAGGAAATTTGATGCACTACAAAAAAGGTCTCTTAACATTTTTCGAAAAATCCCCTCCTTCAAAAGTTATTCGACGTTGAATCCAACAAAAGTAAAGTCATCGTTGAAAGCCGCGTACAAGGTTTAACGCAACATACATAGGGATGTCAAATAAAAAAAAGTGATAAATCGATATCGATAAATATTGTTTTGGCTCGTGTTTTGGCTAATATCGATTATCCAATATATCGAATAGCAATATATAGATATTTAAGAGAGACAGAGAGAGAGAGAAAGAAAAATATCGATAAATTATATTATATTATATAATTTTTTCCTAATAGGTAGTGGGTAAATTAATACGGCATAATGGTAAAAATGACCTTGATACATTTTTTTATTATTTTACTGTACGTGGGTATCGAGGTGGGTATTAAATTTTTGACAGTTTTAAATTTTTAAGTAAAAACATCGCTTTTTAATTTTGTCTCATTTTATCACAAATATCGAAAATATTCAATATCGATAGGTCGATATACCGAGAAGTTAAGTTTCGATGAAGATTATCGATATGTGATATCCGATATATCGATATTTAAAAATAATCGATATATTGTTGCCATCCCTAAACATGCAGCGTAACATGCAATGCAACAAAGGGTCTTAATGTTGTTGCTGCAACCGTCCAAACGTGCGAATCTTGTTGCGTTGCATGTTGCATTACACCCGTCTCTACACGGCTGCATTGTATTTATTTAAATATTAATATTTGTAGTGGTAACCAAAATCCAAACTTAAAAAGCAAAATAAAAAAATAGTTCAATGTTCCCAAAATTTTTAATATGTTGCCCTATGTTGTCAGGACTGTGGTAAATAAGCAGAAATTTAGATTCTTATGTAAGCGATACATTTGTGATAATGGTCAACAATTTGAAAAGTTGTTTGGTTCTGGATAGTTGGGTTGTTTGTTTCATATGTATTAATAAGTGCTTATAATTGGTGTATAATGTATTGTAGTTTTATACTTAGTAATTTAGGTTATATTTAATTTTAGGAATATGGCTTGGTTTTAGGATAACCTTATGCACATACAGATGTTTTTACATCTAGGTGCATTAAAATAACATTGTTTAGTTGTATTAAAATACTTTTTAGTTGTATGGATATTGTTTTATGATAAAATATTTTGTATTATATTGTAAATATTGTTTAAAGACCAATTACAGGGACGCTCATTTACGACACTTTACAAAGAGAGCTTGATTGCAGGGAATTTAATTTTCTTTAGAAATGTGTGTTAATAAAATTAAAGAGATTAACGATTTGCGAGTTTTGCATTAAAAAATTATTGTTCTCAAAAAACTGTTAAGCACTCCGCACATGGGTCGATGAGCTTTCGACAATATGTATGCATATATTCGTGTTTAAAGTGACGACGTAATGGTCAATTTTACCATATTCTCAGCCAATGAAATCATATGTCGATCGGAGAGCGCCGATGTTCCCCGAATTCAACGGGAACGGGGCAAAAACTACCCCTTTGGATTATCCCACCTGGTTAAAGACTGCCATAATAGAGCCCTCTAAGACCAGTACCCAGAAGCCTGAATCCTACCGAACATTATTTTACAGAAAAAAAAATATATTTTCTTACCTGACAGGTTGACTCATTTTGCTATTTCATTCCAAGCTCTTTCTGTGTAGTTTTTTCGCAAATATTCTTTTAAAGTATAATTATAAAGCACAGGACGTTTTTCAATCGCTCTCCTCCACAAATCTAATATTAAACAAATACATGTTTGGTCTAAAAATTTCTTGAGGTAACACTAATTTTCCCGTGTAAAAACCAGACATAAACATATGAATCACACACTGTAAACAAAAGACGGTTCTGTATTTCTTTTGTTTATTAAAGGACGCAGATTGCTGAGATCGTACACGCTAATATGCCTAAGTGCTGTCGAAGCCCGTAAAAATCGCGTCCGTGTTGCTGTTTTACCGACCCATGTGCGAAGAGCCTTGGTCGCGAAGATATACCTCTTAATATTAATATTAAGGGCTCAAACCTTCACGATATGTCTTTGTCACTTTAAACAATATTTTTAATTTTTTTTCAACAAACTAATGTCGAGTTTTTTTTTGCCCAGTCTACTGGGCATAATAAGACAAGTATCCTTATGTTTGTAACGTGCTGTATATACGTTTTTTACCAAATATGAAGCACTTAACCTCTAATTGGATTAGTTAACGATTTTAGTACTGAGATATAATATTACGTGTCTGCTTGAGATGTGGTAAACCTGTGAGATAATACCGAATCGGTAACTGAGAATATATAGTGATTAAAGTAGTGTTATGGTTTTAAAATTTTACTGCAATGTTCGCAAGTAATATGAATGAATTAATTAATAACAGATACCAGGTAATACTGGCTTAGAGTAATATTTGAGTTTCGTTGCCGCTATAGTAAAGGAAGGAAAAATCTATTTTTTACACGTTATTTTTGATAAAAAGTAGTGTAGTGTAGACAGGGCCAAAAAGAAACTTTTTCTAGCGGTACTGTAAAAAATATTGTTCATGACGACAAAAGAAAAATATCCTGTAATTTTCAGCCCTTAATATTAGCATTATAGGTGCATCATTAAAATTATTGATTTTTTTACAATTGTTGCATTTTATACAAAATCTTGAAATAAGTCACTCTTGAATCTTCAACCAATTTATTTTCTTGAAGGAAATTAAATTCTCTACAAAAAGCTCTTTAGTAAATTCCCGTAAAACGACCAGTTTTCCTGTGAACGCGCCTTAAACATTAATTAAATTTTTAATTTTGTCACATAAATTCAAGATTTTTTAAACTACCATAAATATTAATATCTTTATAAAATAAATAATTATTCTTAAGGAAAATTTTATGCTCTACAAAAATGGTCTCTTTAACATTTCATTTTTCGATACATTTATTCTTTTCAAGTTATTTAATGTTGAAATAAATTTTCATTTCTATTTCAACATTGAGTAACTTTTAAAGAAATGAATTTTTTGAAAAATCGTAAGAGACCTATTTTGGTGGAGCATTAAATTTTCCTTAAAAATAATTATTTGAATTATAAAGATATTTATATTAATGGTGGTTTAAAAATCCAAAATCTAAGTGACAAAATTTAAAAAATTAATAAATGTTTAAGGCACGTTTACAAGAAAAATGCTCGTTCTACGAGAATTTACTAAGAAAGCTTTTTTGTAGAGAATTTAATTTTCTTCAAGAATATAAATTGGTCCAAGGTTCAATAGTGACTGATTTCGAGATTTTGTATAAAAAAATGTAATGGTAGGTCAGAGTTGGGTCGAATACTGAAAATCTGCATTCGAATACAAATATTTGAATACTTGCAAGAAAAAAGTATTCGATTTTTTTTAAATCTTTGGACAAACCACGAAGGCTAAAAGCCTAAATACTAACGTACCCTGGGTGTCTTAAGCGAGGTAAGAGGGAGTTTGTTGACACGGGACTTAAATACTTGAAGATTTGGGGGGAAGGAAAAACCTCGGCGGGCAGCAGGTTCCACAATCTAGAAACCCTAGGGATAAAAGAACGAACAAAGTGAGAAGTTCGGGGCCTGTCCAGTTGGACCGTATAGGGATGCATACGCGCGGAACCACCAGTTTCTCTGTTGGGAACCGTGAGAGGAGGTACTATATTGGACAATTCTTCAGAGTAGAAGCCATGGAAGTACCTATAAAAAAGCGATAAATCCCCACAGCCCGACGATGGGCAAGAGAGGGAAGCCTTTCTGTAAGTGACGGATAATTAATGAGACGAATAGCTCTTCTTTGAATAGAATCAAGAATGCTTAGGGTTGGGGGGACGCCATGCCCTAGATATGAGAACAATATTCCAAGGGAGGTCGGATTTGGATACTCGGTATTCACGAACACCCGGAATCGGTATTTGAATACTGGAAAAAAAGATTCGAATACTACAAACGAAAAGAAACAAGACCGATGATTAAAAATTTGAAGGGCAAAAAAAGGTCCTCAGGCCCTCATTTTTCCTACTTTTTGTTCCATTTTAATATTCTACTCATGACCATTTTGGTATTCGAATACTGCTTACACATTTCGGTATTCGAATACTCGGAACGCCGATATTCGAATACTCAAAAAAGTGTTCGTCGAATACTTCAAAAGTAATCGAATACAGAATTCCGAATACTAACCAAAAAGTATTCTGCCGAATACCAAACACACAAATGTATTCGAATACCGGCCAAATATATTCTGAATGCTATTCAGAATACTGAGTATTCAAATACGACCCAACTCTGTGGTAGGTTTACATCTGACATTTATTGCATGATAATTTAAGTCGGACAGAAATTCTGGCTAATGTAAACGGTTAAAAATGTATTCTATTCTATTCTATTTTCGGTTTTCACACCTAATGTATTCGCCATCGTCAAGTGGTTGTGGCCAAACATTTATGTCCGATATAAATTTTTTATTGTTTACAATAGTTAGAACTTCTATCTGATATAAATATCATGCAATAAATATCAGATGTAAACCTATCATAACAATTGTTGAAAAATCAATAATTTTAATAATGTCCTCATGTTAATATTAAGGGCTCAAAATTTCAGGATATTTTTCTTTCGTCGTCACAAACAACATTCTTACAGTACCGTTAAAAAATGTTTTTCGTATTTTTTTGGCCCAGTTCAGTGTAGTGATTTTTTTTATTAAATTTTTTAATTTTTGTCTTTAAATATTCGTTTATTAAAACCAGATAAATTACGTAGATAAAAATATAAAACATGAATAAAAAAATATGATCCCCAGATATGGAATCCTTATTCAATTTTACTAACCTTTTTTATTCGACATTTTGCTGAATTATTAAATATAAGAGTAGTTATCCCTTGGTCCACTTTTACATTTTTGTACTTTATGGAGCCCCTGTGCAAAACAAAACAAATTTCTCAAGGCGAATCTTGTTTTGATAATTTAAATTTTTGGTCCATTTATGCTATTGTAAAGTCCATCCGTGGACATACTGTATATTACATGTATATTTTTTTTTAGGATAAAAGACTGATTCATCTTTCATTTTCACAATAACCACCCTTTCAAGATGGAACATGCTCAGCTCATCGCAGAAATGCCAAGCATCGAACAAATGCCCACTCAAGAAAGACTTATACTTGCCAGAAAAGACGAACTATACAACTGAAGCAATGGATACAAAAGATAAAGAATTTAGTAAAAAGAATTCGAAACTGACTAAATCGAGCAATAAAAGAGGTATTGTTTTTGATGATAGTGTTGTTTTGCTTGAAGCCGCTGCTAGAAATGATATTGATGAAGGTATGGTTTCAATTTTACACGTTTCTTTGTTATAATTTGTAACAGAATACCTAGACTAAAAAGTTTTTTTCTCTTAATTATATTGATTATTTTCTTCCTATTAATTTTGACCTAATCGCTATCAAGAATTGGTATGTCAAATTTAAATTTTAAGTGGAAAAATTACTTAACAACTGTCAAATTAGCTGTCAGTAGTTTTTCCGAAAATAAAAATCGAGAAAATTTCATGCAAGTTAGATAAGTTGCAAGTTATATTGTTCTTATTGTTTTAATTAAAAAAATGTTGTAATAATATAAAGTGTTTATCTAACTCAGGAAATACTCTCAGCAAATATCCCTTGTGCATAATTTTTCCTGTGGAAAAATTGGGGTACTCCTTTTAAGTAATCTGTTTTATTTAACAAATAGCATTCGCAAAAGTGGAAAAATGTGGAAACCACTCTGTTCTTGCAATTTGTTAAAACAAATTACTTAGAAACTCGTTTTTCCAATTTTTCCCGAAAAAATTAAATGCACTAGGGATATTATCCTCGAAAATATTGTTGGAAATGATGGAAAAAAATTTGAGAGAGCCACAGCCCTAAATATTAATGTTAAGAGGTGCCGCATGATAAATTTTAATTTCTTATATATGATTAACATGGGAAAGCTTGTTTTTGGAGTTTAGAGTTGTATAATTTTTAAAGGTTTATCAAAAAGGCTGGACCAAATCATTCTTTTGTATAAAATTAAATGTCCTACAAAGAAGCTTTCTTATAATTTTTCGATAAACCGACGAATTATTTTTTAAAAATTTTTGACGAAAATATAAAGTTTATCAAAAATTTTTGGGATATTTTACAAAATTTTAAATTCGTTTTTTGTTTTGATTTTTTAATTTACCTGTCAAAAATTTAGAATAGAAAAGTTAAACATTTCCCTTTTTTTAATGAATTGGAAAAAAATGAGAAAATATAATTTATTAAATTTAAAGTTGAATAACTTAAAAACGCGTCGGGTCATCAAAAAAATATGAAAAAGCTTTTTGTAGAGCGTTCAATTTTATACAAGAAAATTATTTGGTCTAGCCTTTTTAACGAACCATTATAGAGTTCTAAAATTCTAAACTCAAAAACAAGCTTTCCCATGTTAATCATATGGGAAATTAAAATATATTATGGGGCACCTCCTAACATGAATATTAAGGGCAGTGGCATTGACAGGATCTTTTTTCAACCTTTTTAACAATATTTTCGATATAATTAAGAAAAAAAGTAGTCGATTTTTTTTTAAATCGGTTTACTGTCAGCCCACCTCCACACTCGTACCCTGTATGCCCTTTTAAATAATGCATATTGACTTTATTTAGATCATTTAATTTTATACTGGGTGACACAGGATGTTGTTACTCCAAAATCGCTTTTCTTGTTTTTTGGAGAAACTTATAAAAATTCTTATAGTATAATAATAGCATAAATTGATACTAATTTGCATTATTGCAACCTTAAACCCACCTCCGGTTTAGCCTGAAGTACCATAAACTCTCCTATTTTAAATACAAACTAAATTTTTCCCATCGAAAACGTTAATAATGTCATATTGGCAACGTTGTATGTAAATATTTGCCCCTTATCGGAATAATTAATTTGCTCTGTTTATTTACTAAAGGTTTACTATTTTTTGTAATTATTTTCTCACTTTTACACAAAACCGCGATAAAGAAGTGGTTAATCATATAATATTGTTTATTAGACTACCATGGACTCAGGTGTTTTTTGATTAATTTTATTATACAGGCCTCTTTTAAAAGTAAGGTTTAAGGAAGGCTGTTTTTATGTTCATTGTTAAAAAAAAAATAATGAGAACCATAGATACTCCGAAAGTACTAAGCGGGCTTTTCTAACAAAACATTTTTCTTCACTCGAGGGTAATAGTTTTATAATATGGATACATTTCTGAGCACATTTAAACACCTGATTTAATTATAAAATTTTAAACCTGGATATGTTCAGTTAAATTTTAATATTTTAAAAGAAATCTAAACATAAAAAAAGAATGGAAGTAGGATAATTTAAATTTGGAACTGAATACCAGCTTTCCCAAAGCAAGTTCAAGGTAGAAATTTATACACATCATGTCAGCTCGATGCATTCAATTGCCTTTCAGTGTGCTGAACACTAACAAAAATGCCTGCATGTTAACATTCTGAATAGGATGATGCATCGGTCTTGTTTTGTTGTTGCTTTAGGCCAGTGATGGCGAACCATTGGCACGCGAGGTAGAAATTTGGGCACGCGAGCCTGTTGTATTTTTTGTTCCTTTCATATGAGTGGAAGTAAAAGTAAAATATTAGGTAGTTAAATTTTTTTTGGCTCTTCAAAATTTAAACTACGTTAAAATTTAACGGCACGCTATCTTCTGTATTTCAAGTTAAAAGTAAGTGGTGACCTTTTTTTGGCTCTTTTTTAATTTTTTTACCAAGAAAATTTTGTATGGCACGCCAACGACATCATATAGAAAAAATTATATATTAGGTTTTAATTATTGACAAGATTTTCCCTTTTTTAAGTTCGAAGACTGCTCATGAAAGGTGTAAGTCCAGATTCGTGTAACGAGGACGGACTGACAGCGTTACATCAGTGCTGCATTGACGATAACGAACCAATGTTGTCGTTACTTCTAGAATATGGTGCTAATGTTAACGCTGAGGATAGTGAGAAATGGACGCCACTACATGCTGCGGCTACGTGTGGCCATCTTAGACTTGTTAGGTACGTTATGGCTCCAAAAACCCCACAAAGTTTCGATTTAATTCATCGATCGAATTTTTGAAAAATAATTAAAGGATATCGATTTTTACTTTAAATGATTATAATCTGTAACAAAATTTAAACAATTAAAAAAAAATAAGCATTTTTGTTAATAAAAGTCTTTAAATTTTTGTAAAAAAACATTAAAAAGTTTCTTGAAACATTACGGATTTTTAAAATATTTATAATGACTCCAAAACATTTTTTTAAGACTTTTATCAATAAAAATGCATAAAAAAACTTAACAACATTTGTTTTAATTTTGTTAAAGATTATAAGCAATTAGAGTAAAAATCGTTATCCTTCAAAGTCGGTCTATATAGGGTTGCGATATTCGGCCATATTGTTTTGACGTGTTAAGTCGTCACATCTCCCATTTTTCGGCCATGTTGTTCAGTGCCGGAGATATACAGTTTATTGTATTAGTAGAACAACCGTTTACACAACAGTTTTTAATTATTATTAAGTTGTAAATTCTTTTACTTTAAATAAAAAACACAAGAATTACATTTTTCAACAAATATCACTTCCAAAACAATGCAAAATAAAATGCGCAAATTCTAGACGCCACTGGATTGATCATCAGCTTTGATTTAACCCAGTCTTACCAACTTTTCTCCGTGGAGGGCCCTTCCTTGCGTCCCCGACCTCGAACCGCCTAAATGTTTTGGATGTGTCGTAACCTTATAAATATAAACTAACCTTGGTTATCCTTTAATTCTTTTTCAAAAATTCGATCGAATAAGACAAAAAACGGCTCGATGGACTGAATCAAAACTTTGTAGAGGTTTTATGGGCATATTAAACTGTACAAGGCACACTTAACATTATTGGATTTTTCAAACAACCATAGCCGATTTTTGTGAAGAATGTGTTCAAGATTTTAAAACCCTCCTTAATTTTCTTGTGCCATCAGTGGTTGCTGAGAAATTGACGGTTAAAGACAAAAAGGTCATTTTTCATTTAAAGTTATCTCAGCAAGAAGTGGTCGTACTGGTATTTAAAAAGAGCAAATTAAAGCTGAATGAACAAGTTATCCGATCACTATAGTGGTCAACTTGGAATTTTTTTTTCCAGTTTTTGGTCCAAAAAAAATCGAAAAAATTTGAAAAAAAATGTTTGCGGTATGCATGAGGATTGCGCGGTAAAATTTGCTTAATTTTTTTTTCATCGTAATATGTTAAAACTACAAACTTTAAGCTTTTAAATGCTTGTTTTAAAATTTCAATACGACCATTTTTAAGCGAAATACAGCCACTTGAAAAGTCTTTAAGGAAAATTAGGATTTTTTATCTTCTTTAATTCTTTTCACTAGTATATTTTTAAACAATCCACTGCTCACAAGTTGGTGAATTTGCTTCATTGATTCCTTCATGGTTTTAGGATACTAATTGCAAGAGGAGCTAATCTTCTGGCCGTCAACGCTGATGGAAATATGCCTTACGATATTTGTGAGGATGAACAAGCCCTAGATTATATTGAAAGTGAAATGGCCAAGAATGGCGTGACTCAGCAGCTTATAGATGAGACACGAGCAAGTACTGAAAAGCAAATGTTGGCGGACGTGCGAGAATTGGCTCAAAGAGGGGAAAGTCTGGAACAGTATGATGCTCAAGGAGCTACTCCTGTAAGTATTGTAGGTTAGTTCTGGTCAGTCCAGTATGAAAGTAAAATAATTTTCCAATTATGGTAAATTCCTAGTCCTAAATTAATTGGACAACCCACGTCTAAACACTTGTGGGTATAACTTATGAGACATGCTGTTGATGATAACTTTGTTGTTTATATCAGTCAGACCATATATATTTTTTAATTGTTGACCTATTCATTTTGCTTATTGGTATTAAAGTATAAAAAGCTTTTGATTATTTAGTTATTAACATTGGGTAGTTTAGCACATCATGTTATAACCCGACTTCTTTTTGTAATTCTTTTTTTAGTGAGTTTTATTAATTTTTTGAAGTCGCTTTTTTTTAACGTTTATTTTTCGCTTTTTAGTTTATTATAATTACTAATAAATCGGTAAACATACACTAAAAACACTACTAGTACCTCTTTTAGTTTAGTGAAAATGGTAGATTTAGCCCCAAGGTGGTCGAGTCTGAATGCGTCCTGATTTCTTCTATTTTAAACGACTTTATTCTTTAATATCTTAGCATATACCTACCTAGAAGCAGCTTTGCCGCACGAACAACGTACGGCAGAGAGAAAAAAATAGGTTTAGTACCTTTCTCTCTCGCGATCCCGACTTGGTTTTTCTTATAAAACCATCGTGGAAGTGCACTCTTTCAAATAAAAAAATACTTTTTAAAATCGGCCCAGAAACGCAGTAATCGCGTAGCACACAAAAAAACATACATGCGAATTGAGATAGTCCTCCTTTTTGAAGCAGGTTAAAAATTCAATTGTGGAATGGCCTTTCTAGCTATTTTCTTGTCCGGAGGATTTTCATTATTATTATTATTTTGCTTTATTTTAAATCAAAATAATTTTGTAATAGTGCAACTGTTTAACTGATTTTTACCTTGTTAAAGAATGATGAATAACAATAAAAATGATTAATTTAAACAGAATATCGTTTACTGTTATTTCTAAAATTCCTTAGATAAGTTGAATAAAAAAATTGTTTAACAAGGGCGTATGTGTTGGTACCTAAAACGTGTGTCTTTTGCGTTAACTTAAATGTCCTGAAGTAGTATGTATATTTAGATGTACTTTTTGAAATTTTTAGCTTCATATTGCCGCAGCTAATGGCTACCTTTCTGTAGTGGAATTTTTGCTTGATCATGGCGTTAGAACAGATGTCAAAGACAAGGATGATTGGCAGCCCTCTCATGCTGCTGCTTGTTGGGGACATGTAAGTATTATTATTTGTAGATATTAACATAAGTTAAATACTATACCACAAGATGCGATCATAAACAGTTGAATTGGATTAACATGATTAATACCATTAAGCAATGATACTCAGGTATTACAAGGAGCATTTTTACTGCAAAGTATTCCCAAAAAGTGAAAAATTTAAATTTCAAAAACCTTTTCTAGTGTTACCTGGGAAAAGATACTTATGAACGAACTTAATTTTTTTGATTTCATATAATCCAACATCGAGATATGATGGTCAAAAATCTGAAAAATGTACCTTTCAGAGAACAAATTTTAAGGGATTGCCAGATTTTAAATAAAGCTTTTTGTCCTGTGCCCCCTTTTTATTTTAATTGGAAATGCTAGATAGATTTTAAATATTTTTAGATTGAAGTTTTGGAAATGTTGGCACAGGCAGGAGCCAATCTTAATGCTCGCAACCGAAATGATGAAACCCCATCAGGTGAGTGAAAAGAATTCGAAACAATTGGCGCATTTACGAGTACTCAGCCGCTTAACCGCTGAGTAAGCGGAGTGTCAAAACTGTCAAAATGAAGCTTTTAGTTCTATTTGGCAGTTTTGATAATCCGCTTAACCAAGGCCATATTATCCATTAGGCTGACTAGACTACAGCCTAGGGCGCCACGAAAAAGTAGGCGCCAGACAGAGGAGCTTTTAAAAAAGTTTAGGTTGAGTGGGCATGTTTGGTGACAAATTCTTCGGGTGGTGAAAAATAAAGCGCCTGGCACTCAAAATAGGCGCTACAGAGGACTTTTTTGCTCTTTTTGTGGTAGAAAATAGGCGCTCTGGGAATTCTAGCCTAGGGCGCCTTAAACCGTTAATACGGCCCTGCGCTTAACCAGAGGCTAAGTACTCTTGAATGCGCCCATTGTTTGCATGAATGATGTTAATAGTAGTTGCTAATTGAATTATTATTTGAAGAGTCGTCTGGATTAACGTTGTAACTTGTAACTATTGTATTTTTATTTCTTAGGGGGCTTAATAGAAGTAAACAAACTGATAGAATAGGAACCAAATCCTTCTTCTAATTTGATATTGTTTTCCTTTGCCACTTTGATTATTTTGTCACCATTATTTGATTTGCGTTTTTATCACAAGTACTTTCGTGCGCTACCACTTACTATGTTGTTTTGCGGAAATTAGCCAAATAATGGCAAACTCATATAGCATCAGCTAAGTCAAAAGATTCACTGGCAATGCGTGAAAAAAGACGGTCTAACGCGTGTAGAATATCAACTAGGTAGATAGATAGATAGAGCATAAGCATTTATTAATTCCAAATAACAAATAGTTACATATAAAACCCAAAAGGGTGTGGAACCATGTCATACAATAATGTGATAATATATTATCTTAATTACTACACCTACCTAGTAACTTTTTATCCTCATCATCAAAAAATTCACTTAGTGTGTAAAACGATTTTGTTAATCGATATTTCTTAATACACTTTTTTAGTTCATTCTCTGAGAGTAGCCTAACTGATTCAGGAAATGAATTAAAAAAATTATTACTGAAAATTTGACATTTTTCTGAATGTATGAAAAATTGCATTTATCACAGTAGAGCTTGCCGCCCTTATCTCGAGTGTCATGATCATGACTAAGGTGACACTCGGCAAACAAATCCAAGTTACCCCTTACAAACATGACAGAATCCAAAATGTAAAGATTTATAACAGTTAAGATTTTTTTGTCAACAAATACTTCTCGACAGCTCTCTGTTTGTTTCATTCCATAGATATTTCTAACACAACGCTTCTGCAGCACCATAACTCTGTTAATTCTTGAAGAAATTCTCCTAAATACCAACCCATACTTAGGCCGACTCTGTATATATGCATGGTATGCTGTAATAGCAGCATCCACACCAATATTCTTAGCAATAACTCCCAAAGCATAGGCAAATCTGGTAGAGATTAAATAAATAATTCTGGCATGTAAACAACGTAACACATTGCACAATGCGTCGATATGTGGACAGAAGTGCCAAAATTAATATTTTCATAACTTAAGAGTATAATATGTGTAAAAGCTAGTTCATACAGACGCGAAAAACGAATTGCGAAACGCGAATTTCATTCTCATTGGTCAATTTCACATAAAATTAAAGGCGGGTAATTCAAAATAAAGATAGTTTAAAGATATTGCGAATTCGCAAAATTTAAAATCTAGTGGGCGGGAAACTTGAGATTATTTTAATTTCTGGCGAATATTCGCGTGCGCACATGCGTAGAAACAAAAGTTTATTTGTCATATGTCATTTCAAAAACAATTTTGTTATTGTTATTTTTATTTCATTCTATTAGCTGTTTGGAACGTTAATTTTGTGTTCATTTTCTTAAGTATTTTGCGTTTTTTAATTTGAATTTATATAAACTTTTGTATTTTAAACAAGGCACCATTTTTTCCACTAATAAGTTTAAACGTGTGGGCATTGATGTAATCAGCATTTGAGCATGGTGAACATTGTAATTATTCCAGGTTTCTTCAATTTTATTCCACAAATCATCACTGTTTTGTGGATGGAAATTATTGTTCTTGTTAATTTCCTTTACGATATATCCCCAAACGTTTTCAATTGGATTGATATCAGGGCTTCTTGAGAGCCAAGGTAACAATGAAATGCTATTTTCCAGTAGACAGTCCGAAACTCTCCTTGCTGTATGGACGGGGCAGTTGTCATGCTGGTATATAACATTTTCTTGTTCAAATATATTGTTTACCGATGGCAACATAACATTTTGGAGTATGTGTATATAAGCTTGACTATACTTTCTCGAATTTATAAATGTTATATTATTAAAAGGAAACACAAAGAAAATCTCAAAAGAACCCAAGCGTAGCGTCACCACCGAAATAAAAACAATATAGAAATTTGTAGGTTATGTTGTTGCCTAGAATTTCGGCGAATTTCGGAGCTGTATGAACATGACAAAAAAACGCGAATTTTTTGGCCAAATATTCGCTTTTGCAATTCGCTTTTCGCGCCTGTATGAACTAGCTTTCATTATGTGTTAAATGTATAATAATATTACAGTATTGCTTTTTGTCTTAGCTACTTAATTATTAATAATAGAACTGTTTTAGGGCAATAAGACTACTACGATTTTTGTCTCTAAATCTCTAACGCTCAACGCATTGTGCTTCGTTCCCGCTTTGTTGTTGTTTCACTAGCCTATATACCTTTTTATTTAGCTGAACCAGTATATTATTTAGGAGGGATATTTAAAAAAATGCAGGTACTTTACTTGCCAGAGAACTTTATTGTATGGTTAACTCACTTTCACACTAATTGCGAGTGGCAACGTTGTTCCAGCCGACTGTTCAATGAAAGTATAGTTTCATAGAGTGTCATAATTGATGTTGTAAAAATAATATGTCATTTCTTAACGTTTCAGATATTTGTGAAGATCCGGAAATTAAAGAACGAATATTAGAATTACGTACAGAACAGGAAATAAAGAGGCAAGCGGAAGCCAAAAGAAAAGTGAGAAGGTCACAGAGTAACACAAGAACGCAATCGGTACGAAGGACCTCTTTAAGAGATAGAGGTTTGACGGCAAGGAGAGATGCAGTAGAGGAAGCCAGGCTGCGGTTACAAGCCGAAGCTGCAACGGT
Source organism: Listronotus bonariensis (assembly GCA_014170235.1). Taxonomy (NCBI): domain Eukaryota; kingdom Metazoa; phylum Arthropoda; class Insecta; order Coleoptera; family Curculionidae; genus Listronotus; species Listronotus bonariensis. Next base: position 77,420 of record JACEGR010000682.1, read on the forward strand.
AAGTTTGCTTTAAAGACTTTTAAACGTTTTAAAGTGACTATACTACTGATAAATTAGGATTTTAATACAAGAACTATTGGTTTTCTTATGCTATATGTCATTATAAATCTTTTATAATTCTAACTTAACTAGATGACGCTTAAGCGCATACAAGCCTAAGCGTTATTCCGTTTAAAGAAAACTAGCTTACTAAATGCCATAAATTGAAGATATGTTCTGTAGTTTGGCGGATTGATTTAATGGATGGTAATTATTTGGGGACACGCCAAAAATTAAATTAAAAGTACCAAAAAACACACAAAAAAATTAAAACAAGTAAAAGGATAACTAAAAATTGGCGTTTTGGAGGCAAGTTTGCCACCGTTGTCAAGATAAATTGAATAAAAATAATAAAATTTAAAATGAACTATTATTTAGGCTTTAAATTTTTATCTTTTTTAGGTTATTTTGAAAACTCTTTGACATTAAATGTCAAATATGTTTGTTTGATTATAGCGTCATAGTGACATAGATAACTGGTTGCTGGTGTATTTATTGTTTATAATACAAAAAACGTGAATAGTTAGTTAATTTTTAGTCTTCCTGAAGATACTTCAGTATCAAGCAAAGGCAACCAAGTGTTATTTAAATTAACTGAAATTGATGCTACACAATTATCTTTATTTAATAATATATACGCACTTTCTTTGATTTTGCTTTTTCTTTGCTAGAATGCTCGCAGCATCCCAGTTTATTCTATGATTGTTATCAAATGCGTGTTGACAGATTTTTGATTTATGAAATTCTGTGTTTTTAATGTATGATCTGTGTTCTTTTATGGGTTTGGCTAATGGTTTACAAGTTTCACCTATATGAAACTTATTGCATTCGCAAGGTATTTTATAAATGACATTTTTTGTATTTTCATTTAAGTATGATTTTGTTTTTGTTAATTGAGATCTAATTTAATTTTTGGCGTGTACCCAAATAATTACCATCCTTTACTAAATGCCATCTTACACAAAAAGGTGACAAAGAAAAGTTTTTAAGGCCAATAGCAAAGTTGTTATTAGCACAATAGTATACAATTTTCGTAATATATCTGTTAATGTAAGTGTTAAGTTAAATAGTTAATGGACGTATTCACACACTTTTAAAAGTTAATAAATAATCAAACTATGCATTTTTAAACGGTTTTACTTAGCTTGACCTGTTTATATATTTATTTATTTGTTATTATTTGGGTCAAATTTAGTAATTGGCATTTGACCCCCTCCCTGACGAGAGATCGATCTGAAATTTGGTACACTTTTAATATTGATGACTATACAAAATAATACATTCTCTATGATGGTAAATCCAAGATTGCCGCCGATACAAAATAGCGGATTACATATTTTTTCCACAACTACCTCAATATGGGTATCAAATGAGAGGGCTTGATTGGTATAATAGAGCTCACTATGAAATAATGAAAATCCAATATGGGTATCACATAAGAGGGCTTGATTGGTGGAATAGAGCTCACTATGAAATAATTAAAATCCAAGATGGCTGTCGCCGGAAAATGGCGGATTACATATTTTTTCCACAACTACCTCAATATGGGTATCAAATGTGAGGGTTTGATTGGTATAATAGAGCTCACTATGAAATAATGAAAATCCAATATGGGTATCAAATGAGAGGGCTTGATTGGTGGAATAGAGCTCACTATGAAATAATTAAAATCCAAGATGGCTGCCGCCAGAAAATGGCGGATTACATATTGCTTCACTACAACCTCCATATGGGTATCAAATGAAAGGGTTAGATTGCTAGAATAGAGCTCAATATGAGTATCAAATAAAAGGGCTTGATTGGTAGAATAGAGCTCACTATAAAAACAGTTAAAATACAAGATGGCCACCGACACAAAATGACGGATTACATATTTTCCACAACTACCTTAATATGTGTATCTAATGAAAGTACTTCATCAGTAAAATAGAGCCTATTCTGAAATAAATGGACTCAATAGAATGAGAAGTATCAACTACCAACAAAACTAAGAACTTAACAATAAATTATATATTGAAAAACCTATGTTAAACGGTTTTGTTGTATTAAATGCTAAAAAATAATTCGGTAAGTCCCAGTTACCAGATGGCACCAATCTTATCAATCTAGGGTACTGATGAGACAAATAATCAAATCCTCGGGCACGTGAACTCTGTTTCTTTTTGTCGACTAAGTTAAGCACACATTAGGTACTACTAATCTTTTGTGAAACTAACATCTAATATTTGTGTTATTTCCCGTAGTTTATTATTTATTTGTTGCCTTCGTGAGTTTTGGTTGTTCTTTTGAAAGTTATTTTTTGTGAAATTTAGTATAATATTTGTAAAAAATTTATTGTCTTCTGATAGATTCGCAGTTTTGATTACAATTCATAAGAATAAACTGCAAGAAAGTTATAAATATTTAAAATCTTTTCTAAATGTTTACGACGAAAGTAAACACAGGACAATCAAATTCCAAACTACAATAACTCATAATTATTTGCCACAGTCATAAATAAATACTGAAGTTAAAAAAAACAAAAGTAAGCTTATCGCTATTAAAACAGCCTTAAAATATCTTGTTTTTGCAATTTTTTACCGCCAAACAGAAACGCGTGTCGTCTCAACAAAAATCCGACGAAGACAAAATTTGACAAACGGCCTTGCAGTATATTATTTTTATTTTATGAAAATCTTTTGCAGTAAAGCAGTTTAATCTATCTTCATCAAAAATTGTATTTTTGCCATTTACTCGAACCGGCTATAAAATTAACGAGTTTTCACAACGATACAATTCGTAATAACAATCGTCGATACGATTTATTTTCTATCGAATGAAAACGATATCCTGACTTCGTGATCCCAGTGCAGTGCAGGAACATGAATATAGGAATTGCATTTTAAAATATGTATTACTTGTGCCGACATTAAAAAAAAACAAACGGACATATTTGAAGCGCCCGGAGGTTAACACTTAAACTTTTTATTTTTCTTTGCAAATTTTGAAAATATAAACAAACATGAATAAAATAAGATCTTAAGCCTATTACTGTGTCGGCAACAACCAAGGGCGTAGCAAGGTATTGTTTTTTTTACATTAAATTTAATTATTATTTCCATTTCTTTGTTTTATGGCTTTTATACTAAGTCAATTAGCCAGTTATCCCGTTCCGGTCTTATAAGCTATTTCGCTCATAAGCTGTCCCGGCTTTGTCCGTGGAAAATCTTGATAATCGAGCTCGAAACTCCCAGATATTTTTGGCATATGAATAAGAAATACTTTTAACAATTAACTTAAACGATGAACTTCTGAATATGCATGAATTGTAGCTATCAAACCAAGAACTGCCACTGGTATCGCGCATAACCGGTCACTTTTACCACTGACGATTTTCCGCAATGCGCGCGCAACTCTTTGCTCACAGCCCCTAGCTTCAGAAGAAAGAAACTATCAATTTACCATGAATCTTTTTAAGACCCCCAAGGGTACAGAAACTCCTTCCCGGAAAAGCTATGTAGCTTTCTATAAAAACGTGACTGCACTACTCGGAGACCGCGGAAAGAGTATACATTAAATTTATTTTGAAAAATACCACAAAAGTACGTTTAGAAGTTTCTTTTAATTGTTTGCTTTCTTTGTCATTGTATGTCATTTTCTTTGTCACATTAGGTTCAATGCGATCCGTGCAATCGGAGTCGATTGTTACGATTTATCCTTACTCAAGGTTTAAAAATTGCATGTAAAACATTGTGGTAAACTTGTCCAACAAAAAAAGTGGCACGTTTGCCCAGTCTGACACCCGAAACATGTCAAAAATGACAGACTGGGTTAAAGCGCCGCTTCCATATAAGGCGGTCTGAATTTTCCAGAGTTGCTACGTTTTTGAGATACAAGGCGTTAAAGTTTTTTTTAGTCGGTATTTCCTAAATATCTTAAACATCCTTAAATAAATATGAATACAATTTGGTACAGTTGTTATAAGTAATATGGCGCTTATGTCAACAGCCATTAACTCGTTGAAACACCGCTACTGCGTCAGCAAAATTAAGCGACGTAGGGCACGGTTAGTAATTGAATGGATAACTTTCAGTGACCACCATGTGCCGTTGGGTTCGGTTCGGAATTCCCGTTAAACTATACGTGCCCTTTGGCTGACATTACCAAGAGGTTAATTATTATGGGGTAGTTTAGAGGTAGCAGTTATTTGTTTAATGAGACATTACCGCGCTGTCTTAAAGGAGCCGCTAAATGCAAGATCTGTATGTTGCGGACAGCGATGATGAAAATGGGGGATAAAATGGGTTAACCATAACCCCGCACTTCTGGTACATAGGACTTAGTGGTCTGTTATAAAGGCAAAAAAACAGACGAAATATGGACGGTGTGATAAGACAAGCTTAGTTCCGCTTTTACACGATATACGCACATAAAAACATACAATTATGAAAGAAGGAAAGAAAGATTACATAAAAACTGCTGGTTTTATTAAAATATTAATTTAATAATTATAATGCAGAAAATAATAAGCCGTGATAATTTACTTCGATTAAATTTTAATAATACATAAAAACACCTTTGAATAAAATGTGTAATTATTTAAAGTTATTTCCGATGAGTGAACATATGGGGTAAAAATGCGGGAAAGTGGGCAAATCAAACCATCAGTTATTAAAATAAGTACCAGGTAAGACTATTTCTACTCTTTGCCGTGTGGTAGTATCGAGTTGTTAGAATGCGTTTTAAAATCATAACAAAAAATTCTTTAGGTGAAACCTATGAAATATTTATTTTATGTAATAATTCCCCGCATTAAATTTGTAAAAATTAAGTTTTGTGCGGCTACCCAATAGGTTAGTTTGTTACTATGTAGTGCCGAGTGCTTATTGGAGGTGTTTTTTTATGATGAGAAAGGGAAAACCAAAAATTATTTGCTTGTCATATAAAGTGAGTTTTGCATAGTAAAATTAACATTATATTGTAAAATAAATATATATTATAAAAATTAATATTATTATATTATTTGGGTGTTATATTTGCTCACCAAAAGATAGTTCTGATTGTCAAGAATTTGATGTTTCAATTTCCATGATTATGACCTAAAAATCGAAACTGTAGATTTTTATGTTGTTTTTTTAGGTAACAAAAAACGTGTTTTTTTTAAATTTCTGTCTGTCATATTAATTAAAAATTTGGTGTAAAGTATTGGTTAATTACCAATGCATCAGTAACTGCCAAATCATAAGCTGAGGTATTAGTGATCCCCCTATAATGCATGAATATTTCATTAGGTTACACTCGTCATGGAATTTTAAATAACTTGACGCGAAGAAAAAACGCTTTAAACTATAAAATAATGACTCTTACTGACTTGGGTTTTAGTATCAATACAATAATTTTCGGTTATTAATTTTTAAATTAGCTACCAAAAAGTGTAAAATAGGGTTTCTTATTTAAAATATCTTGTGTTTTTTTATGGCAACAACTGTTATTTGAACTGGCAAAAATTAGAGAAAACTGGCAATTACTGGTGACAGTTGTTACAATTTAAGTTCATTTAATTTTTTAATAGTAAAATACCTTTTATTTAAATTAAAACTGTATTTTTAGGTACTAAAACTCTCCGTTTACTTCCGTATTTTTTCAAAACGGTTGTTTAATAAACCAACTTGTAATATATGCATGAATGCTTAACATGTCAATTACTGGTTGCACTACCCTACATTTATTACTTAGGGCCAATAAGTGACATTTAATTTTTACGTGCTACTGCAAAAAAAGGGTGAGGTGAAGATTAATATTTTATAATTTTTTTTTTTTTTTACTATAAAATACTAACTAAATAGGTCATAACTTTATACCTATGTTGGTGACAATAAGATAAAGAAATTCTATTCTAACATGTTGTGTACCATTAAAATTTTTGTAACGCAATTAGGAAACACTATGTATATGTTAAAATATAGGGTGCTCTTTCTGCAAGTAGAGTCACTAATTTTAACAGATGTGCAGCAAATTTACCAAAAATTGTTTATATGAAAGTTGTGAAATAAAAATATAAAAATTTTAAGTGTGCAATCCACTATTATATAATATGATACAAGTTAGGAATTGCATCTCCCATAAATAGATATCTGTTACCAATTTTTATATCATGGTGTAATTTTGACACTGTTATCCTAATATTTTTTACAGGGATTGGATACTAATGACATATCAACAGCTAATCAAAACAACGCCACCTATAACAATATTTCAAATAATAACAACGACATCAACAGTTCAATTAATAACAACAGCAGAGCAAAAACTGAATTGGATTCCAACACAGGTACTTTTTATTATCCTTAACACAATAGTACATGACAAGTGTGTCTACATAAATTAAATCAAAAAGATTATTCAAAGAGTTTTTAGAAAGAAAGTAAAGGGGGTAATTCGATAGTTTAGGTGTTCAAGAAATCTCCCTAAAAGTTTTTCAAAATTCGTTGCCACGCCACGGGTTTATCTCTCCTTTTTTCCATAACCAGTTCTTTTCCACCATTTACTTTGGAAGATGAAATTATTTCTACATCCAAAGGAAAGGCCGAGCTATTTGCTAAACAATTTGCTGCCAATTCAACCCTTCATCCACCTGTCAATCATCCAATTCCAACTATTCCCCCAGTTCCTCACAAAATGCCCAATATTATTTTTACGGTAAAACACATTAAGCGCATCCATTCTTCTCTTAACACCAAGAAATCGTCTGGGCTAGATGGAATATCAGCAATCGTTTTAAAAAAATGTGCTCCTGAACTTGCACCTATTTTAACTAGGCGAATTTCTTATGACACGGGTATTTTTTCAGACAGCTGGAAAGCTGCACGTGTCCAGCCTTTTCCCAAGAAAGGATCTAAATCTCTTTCATCCAAATATAGACCCATTTCACTACTCTCAATGCTTTGTAAAGTAATGGAGAAATCCATTAACTCGCAAATTCTTAGGTATTTAAAAAAACATAAAATTTTACATGACAAGCAATACGGATTTCGTCAAAAGAGATCTACAGCAGATCTTCTTTCCTTCGTTTTACACAACTGGAACAAATCTCTTGAGTTTCTAGGTGAGTCCCAGATCGTTGCTCTTGATATATCTAAGGCTTTCGACCAGGTCTTCCCTCCTACGGTCTTCCAACTAAACTCTGTTCTTGGCTCTCCAGTTATCTTTCTAATCGACGTATATCAGTCATTGTTGATGGCCACTCTTCAAGCTTTCACAAAATTAATGCTAAAAATTGTTTTTTGAAATTTGTTATATTTTTTAAAAATTAGTGAAAAATGAACCTCTATTTTTGAGGATTTTTTTAAGTGGAATGATGTTTAGGAAAAAAACATCAAAACTCATATTCCCATTAATCTGAAGGAGCGGTTATATATTCTTAGTGCCTTTGGTCAAAATGGGACACAGCAAAAATTCTTTAAAACACATGCACTTTTACACATATTGGTTAAAAATAAAAAGGCATTCATATTTTTTTTTAGGGGCTTTACAGACTTTAGATAGAAGAGATCCTGACGGTAGGGACAACGATTCCATGTTGGACAATAATGTTTTGGATAGTAAAGAAAAGACTTATACGACAGATGTGAACGGCAAGGTGAGTTAAGCTAGACATTTTTAGGTTTCTGGGTATACTAAGAAAAAGGATAAGAATAGAAAAAGTTAGTAGCCGTGGTTACTTTAGAGATACAAAAAGGATCAATTTTCTTTTGTGTCATTTCATTCCTAGGCATTATTATTATTTTTTTAACTTATATGATACAGGTAATTTTATTAAAAAAAGTTAACAGGGGCCGAAAATGCATTGTCTTCAAAAAGTTAGTTTCTTTAAATCGGTTTTTTATTACTATCTTAAATATTCCTTATCCGATTATGGTGAAATTTGGCGGTTTTAACAACAATACCATAATTAATTTTTTTAAACAAAAATAGTGTACGCCAGTGACTTTTGTGCAATTTTTATATTTTCCTGAAATTAAAAAAATATTTTGTTTTTTTTTTAATTACTCCTATTTTTACGTAGTTTGCTTAGTTTTCTAGGAAAAAAAACGCTAAATTGCATATTCCTGCCCCATACAAGAAACATTGGGGGATTTTTTCTTTAAAGGATTAAGTGTTATTATTTTTTATTAGCAGTAATGTATCCACAAATACAAAGACTTAAAAGTTTAACACCCTGTATCTTGAGAACGAAAAATTTACGGATCCATATTTAAGAGGATGCCGTAGCACGTTAAATTGAGTTGAAATGCGATTCGCTGCCGTTTTTAAATATTTATTTGGGAAAAAATTTGTATATGGAAAAGTTTCTTAAAATGATCCAAAGATTATCGGAAAGTTGGTTATTTGTACAGTTTTGTAATTTTGGGAAATTTCATGTGATAATTATTAACATTACTAATTAACTCTACGATAATCTTTTTCAAAACAAATATTTAGAAAACGGCAGCCTCTTTACCTTTTTCTCACAACCTTTTTCAACCCTTTGTTGTCAGGGGTCAAGGAATAGCAAAATTAGTTTTGTAGTGATGGGTTTCCTCTGGGAGCATTCGATTACGCCTTGAATGCTCCCGGAGCAAATTTTATTACTTTTGGCGCCAACTAAACTTTTTCTCTATTTGAACTGAAAATTCTGCAAAATGATACCAAATATAAGTAACCATCTACCCTACGAGTAAACAAATTTCAATACTTGATGGCATCATGGACTTATAACAGCAATCACTAACCTCCAATATTTTATTTTTAAATGACAACATAAGCTTTGACGTCAACGAATGCTCCATATGCTCCCAAGGAATATTTCCAAAAATAAATTCCCGAAATTTTCACGACCCATCTCTATGGTAGGGAAGCCCAAGAGGGGATTTCTGCAATTACTAAAGCGTGTCAGAAAAATATACCGGAGAATACCTTGTATCCGATTAAATACTTCCAACAAGTATGAGCCCCGTATACAGGGGCGATAGTAAAAACAAAAATATATCCCACATAAATTGTCGTGCTCGTCAGATTAAGATAGGGTAAGTTAATTACATGCTAAAGAGTGTATATTCCACTAATCTGACAATATGAGAGTGACGTAAAGAAACCAAAGGGCTACAAAGTTGTAAAAGAAAGCGCCAATTTGACATGCTCGAGCGTGGGTATTTTTTTATTATTTTGAATGAAATAATTCAAAATTCTTCTGTAAAGGTATATGTTATATTAAATTTTTTTCTTCTTATCTTCTAAGCTTTGCAACCCCATAGGTCTCTATGACGCTCGAGTAACTGCAAATTTAGCATATTGGGCTTCCCTACTACTAATTGTGTATATCGAAGTTGAAGCATTTTTTCCATTCAAATTATAGGCACCCGTTTAAAAAAAAGTTCTCTTATTGGATGCCAACGACTTTACACTGATTTTTTGGTAATCAAAAATGTCACAACACAGATATTTTTATCCGTTACTAAATGTATTGGCCATATTTTTAACTACTGAACATTTTTAGTAAATACACTCCCCACAAAAATTATTGGATATGCTCGATTTTTTCTATAAGTTTCAATACAAAAATCCATCAATTTAAATGGTCATATCTCTTTTAAGATTTAAGGTATCAAGACAATAATAAAAGAAAATGTTAAGATAAGGTCAAGTCATAACTTCGGCGTAACCGTTGTTACTTGCTGTTAACAATACATACTATAGGGCATGGCTGGCTAAACGGTCGATCGCGACTATTAGTCCAGTCGATCGTGGCAAGGCAAAAAATATAAATACTTATACGTTAGGCTCAACGTTATTATCAACTGCTGCACACATCATATTGTATCCTTTTTCAATTAGCCAAGTATGTAAAGTATGTCAGTAAAAAATTAGATATGGTGAAGTTTAAAAAAAAAAAAAATGTTTAATACTCTAACCAATGACATAACATAATGGACCGGCCCTCGCGATTGCTTATTGACGCCAGAGTAGTGCGAGAGAGATGGAGCTAATTACGGCAAAAACGTGCATTTATATTCGTTTACCGTTAGAAAGCAGTTGAATTTAAAAGTGATTTCTTGTGTTCTTAAGTTAATTGTGATCAAAATTTTTAACTATAGTTGTTGTTCAGTATGGTTCACTCAGGTGCAGTTATAAATTGCACTGCAAGTTGGAAAAAAGGCAACACTACGAAATTCCACAGGCACCACAAAAAGGCACAATGTTTCGATAATATTTTTATTGTTATGTTTAAGTAGATACAATTTATTATTTATTATTTACTGGTATTATAAGTTCAAAAGAAAACCGCATATACTAAAAAAAAACTTTTTCAAAAACTCGATTTTTTTATTTAATTCTTTATATTTTATAGCTACTTTAACACGAAATGAACTTTTAAATCATAACAACTACATTAGACAAAGGATAAACGAATGTTTTTAATATATAAAAAAATATATTTTAATTAAAGATTGAAGTAAGCAGTATCTAATAAAAAACACCCAAGAATAGTAACAAAAATAACTTTACAAGAATTATATAGTTAAAAACAATGTATATAATGTACTAAAAATTCATTAATCAAAGGATAAACGAATGTTTTTTAATATATAAAAACATATATTTTAATTAAAGATTGAAGTAAGCAGTATCTAATAAAAACACCCAAGAATAGTAACAAAAATAACTTTACAAGAATTATATAGTTAAAAAATATGTATATAATGTACTAAAAATTCATTAATCTATTTATAAAAAATCGAAAAAGGCTAACAAATAAGCACAATGTTGTGAAAATATACTGTAAACCCCATATTCCCATTTAAATTCCATTACTTGCCGGGCTTTCTGGCCGTAATTAGCTCCATCTCTCTCTCGGACCTCTCTCTTTCGTTGGCCGCAAATAAATTCACAGCAGCAATACGTCGAGGCCGGTCCATAATGTCATTTTATTGACTCTAACTCATTCCTGATAAAATTTTATCACAAATGTGATTACTCTCTTTCGACAGTACATCATACAAGGCGATTATAAATTATTAGTTTTTTTTAACTTTTACAACTCGATGGGATGTATTGTTAACAACAAATAATATTGGTTACTCCAAAGTTATAACTTAACCTTTTTTTCAACATTCTTTTTTATTGTGTTATTAACCTAAGTCCGAAAAGAGATATTAGCCATTTAAATTAAAGCATTTTTGTATTAAAGCTTATGGAAAAAATCGAGCATATGCGATTACTTTCGTGGGGAGTGTATACAGGGTGATTCTACTTGACAAAATAAGGGTAGAGCTTTATATACATTTTTTTTCAAAATGTCACTCGTTTTCGAGTTACAAGCCGTCAAAGTTCAATTTTTATTTTGGTTTTTCGCCATATTGCATTTATTTTTTAACCAATCCAGTTGATATTTGGCACGCAAGTCCAGCTTAGCAGATTCTAAAATTTTAACACAAAAGTACTTTTTTAAAATACCGCCAGAGGGCACTTTACCCAACACTTAAAATTTATTTACATCATAAGTGTTTTTATTTTTATAGATATCGCAAAGCTGGGGGCGCCATTTTATAGAGAATCAAAAACTTAAAAAATAAGGTTCTCTTTATTTAAGTCGATAAACCTCACCGTTTAGGCACCAATAGACATCAAAGTTTTCATCAATTTCAATCAAATTACCTACATACATACAGGGTGTCCACTAACTCAACCGACAAACTTTACGGTGCGATTCTACAACAGAAAATAAGAAAAAACTTCATATAAACATATGTCCTAAACAGCTTGGTTTTTGAACTACGGTGTGTTAAATATTTAAAAAAAACTTTTTTATTTTTAACACCAGGTAGTTCAAAAACTAAGGGGTTTAGGACATATGTTTATATGAAGTTTTTTCTTATTTTTGGTTGTAGAATCGTTTGGGTAAGGTTGTCGGTTGAGTAACTGGACACCCTGTATGTATGTAGGTACTTTGATTGAAATTGATGAAAACTTTGATGTCTATTGGTGCCTAAACGGTGAGGTTTATCGACTTTAATAAAGAGTACCTTGTTTTTTAAGTTGTTGATTTTCTATAAAATGGCGCCCTCAGCTTTGCGATATCTGTCAAAATAAAAAGTTATGATGTAAATAAATTTTAAGTTTTAGGTAAAGTACTCTCTGGCGATATTTTAAAAAATACTTTTGTCTTAAAATTTTAGAATCTTCAAAGCTCGATTTGTATGCCAAATATCAACTGGATTGGTTAAAAAATAAATTTAATATGGCGAAAAACCAAAATAAAAATTGAACTTTGACGGCTTGTAACTCGAAAACGAATGACATTTTGAAAAAAATGTATATGAAGCTCTACCCTTATTTTGTCAAGCAGAATCACGTCCTTAAGTTAGGTTTACTTTTTTATTGGAGTTAAATCGACTAATACATTTTTTTAAATCTTTAATGATTTTTAGTTATTCCCTCTGATAACAAATATCTATCTATATGGTTGTTTCTTTAGGTGACAGTACACGTTGTTGTAACAATTAATGGCAACGGAACACTAGCAGACCTCAAAAAACAAAGAATGCAGATAAGAAACAGCAGCAACGACGTTAGTTTTAGTAACGATATCAGTTTAGCATCGCCCATAGGTAGTTTAACCGATTCAGAATTAAATCAACCGAATTCCAACTCTACAGACATAATTCGATTTACGGGAGATACAATGGAGGAAAATATGGAATATGCGAAACCTAAAAGGTGTTGTGTAATACAGTAAGTGTATTTAGGCAGATATGTGGCTTATACAGTCTCAGGCATAATTGTTGAACCATATGGAAAACTTTTTTATTTCGGAAAAAACAAATCTTTTTGATACAGATCTCTACACATGCCTAAACTTTGATCAGTGTTTTGTAAGTTTAGGAATATGCAAAAGTTTTTACCAATTTTTTCTTGGCTTTTTGAGAAATAAAAAATTAAATATTTTCCCATATGGTTCAACAATTATGCCGTTTACTGTATTACCTATTAACTTTACAACCATTATGCTGCTGTGTCGCTAAATTGCAGATATTACAAATTAATTTATTTAGGCAGCTAGATTTTATGTATAATTTTACTCAATTTTTTTATATTCATGTTAAAACAAGACTATATAGTATTTTTATGTATCCCATTGTTTGTAAGTTTTAAATTACGTCCAGAAAGATGGTTTTGTTAAAAACCTTTTTAAATGGTTGTGGTTAGGCAGTTTCAACTTAATCTATGTATATATATATTTTTAAGTACAGAGACATCCAACCAGGACTGTAAAGGGGCATATTTGTGGCTATTGTCATGATTGAAAAAAAAATGTGAAATAGCTATCTTGCGAATTTTTTCCTGTTAAATGCTGAAAAATAATTAAAAATATAACTTTAAATTATTTTATTAAATGCTTTTTTAGGCTCTACGAAAAAAAAACACAAATTTCTTTTTTTTTAATAAGAAAAAAGCCACAAATTCGACCCTGTATAGTTCTTTTGGGTAAAATATCTACAAATAACCTGGTGATTTCTGAAAACCATTAAATTACAATCGCAATTACTGCCTAAATCTTAATTATTTTTTTGTATACAGAGTAATTTTAAAGTTGATACTTTCCTTTTAACACTGTATATAATTCAAGAAAATAGGAAAAATTTTAAATAAAATTATGTCCGATAATGCTTTGTTTCCGAAATACGGGTTGTTAAAGTTTTAAGAAGAAAACCCCTTTTTGTAATATATTATACCTCTTTTTATGATATTTATAATAACTTTCCGACCACTCCAGAAATTTCCTCCAAATTTAGTACACTTCTTTTAACCATTACAATACATTTTTTGCTGTCAAAGTTTTTAAAAAATTTCTACCAGTGGCGTGGAAACAAGATTTGTATTGAATTTTTCTCAAGATAAAAATAACATGCCAACAAAAGCTGTTTATCGTACGAAAAATATCAAAAAACCAATTTAAATCCAATATAAATGAGTATTTTAAAAATAATATTTTAATTAAAAAAACAGTGGCATACTATTTTTTTTATAATTAATACAAATCTTGTTCGAATGCCACTGGTATTTTTTAAAAACTTTTACAGCAAAAAAATGTAATGAAATGGTCAAAAGAGGTGTACTAAATTTTGTGGAAATATCCTGAGTGGTAGAAAAGTTAAGAATAAAAAGCTTTTTTTCCTAAAACCTTAACACCCTTTATCTCGAAAACGAAACATTTTCGGGCATAAGTTTATCAGAAAATAAAATTATTTTCTTACATTCTATACAGTGCTAAAAGGAAAGTACCTACTTAAAAATCACACTGTATATATAATTTGTATATAGATACTGCTATAAAAGTTGTTTTTATAGCTTTGTTGAAACATTAATGATGCTCATTTATTTATTATTCTACATCAGGGCCCCACAAATTGTCCCATTCTGTTTTGCACACCATTCACACTAACATAAGCCATTTATTGTCCCCCTTTCTTTTACAAAAAATTATTTAAAATTGGCATGAAAACAGTGAATATACAATTAAGAACTATAAATGTTATTTTGTGAATATCGGAATTAAAAAGACATTTGTATTATTATGATTTCTTTTTACAAAATATTGATATAATGGATATTTATTAATGAAGTTTTGTTCAATCTCGTATCGCTTAAATTATCCTAACCCTAAAAAAACACAAAATAAAAAACATCTTTACTCACTAGAAACAAATTACTTCATATAAGTACGTAGGTAAATGACTTACAGAGCCGGGTGCGAAAATATTTTTTTATTCTATATAACAATGACCGTATAGGGTTTTTATTTATGTTTTGTCGCCAACTTATAATGACAACAAAAAGGATAGAAAAAAACTTTTTGCATAAGTTTCATAGATTTTCATCTTTAATCTTTTGAGCATAACAAGGAAACAAATAAACATCAAAAACCTTTTTTATATGGTACACCCTGTATATTATGTCACCATCAAAAAGGTCTTTTAAAGAGATTTACAAATAAGCCACATTTGATATGTTAATCTTTTAAAGTTTCGGAAATATGACCATTTAAATTTAAATAATAGCAGATATAATTTCCAATATATCTACATTCTCGGCTTAGTGCCGGATGTAGGTATAGTGGAAATTATTTCCAATACTACTCGTATTTCAAAAACTATTAAGGATTGACGCAATGAATGTAGTATTTTTGTAAAGCTCTCTAAAAGACCTTTTTAAAAATAACACAACATACGGGGTTCCAGTTTAAAAAGTTTACCTCCTCATTAGCCAGTCTTATTTGTTTATTTTTGTTTCTGGCCAATTTATTGTCATTGGGCGCATTCAGAAGGATCCGGTCGCTTAGCCTCTGGGTAAGAGAGTCTAAGTACTCCTGAATGCCCCCATTGTTTCCGCCCGAGTTTTAGGAGCGATTTCGGCTGATTTAGGTTCCCATTTTGGTTGACAGATAAACAATAGGTTAAAATTCACTTTTAACCAAAAAATACCAATTGGTAAATAATGAAGTTACACCCATTGTTTATCTGTCAACCCAAAAGGTATCAAAATGAGCCGAAATCGCTTTAAATACAAAATTTTGTTTGTAAGCTTAAAAACAAATATTGTTTTTTTTTCACGATATTTCTCTAATTTACTTTTGACCCAACATACAGCAAGCAACTTTCAGATTTAAGAAAAAAATTAGCTCCTTAAGATTTTCGCATTTGTTTTAAAACACTTCGTAAATATACTAAATAAGGATTAATTATAATAATAATATTAATAATAATACAGAGTAGTCAATTCTTTTCAGATATTAAGTATTAATAACTACAATTAACGCCGAAAAAATATATCAGTTTAACCATTTTATTAAAATATTTTTTGGAAAATTTACTATTTTAAAATAACTTTTTTAAATAATGCCTTCAGAGATTGTAGTAATGCTTGTTTGCCTTTAGGCTACTTTTCGATATATCTATGTAGAAGTTCAATTGCATGTTGTATTTTTATAGTAAATTTTAGAATTTATATGTCAATATATTTAAATGTGCTATTAAAGGCTGTTCAATAGATTCTTTATTTTTGTTTATAATCGGTTTTAGTGGTTTATTAGGCTGTGTGAACTAGGGATGTGCGATGTTCATCGATGGTATAAAACATCGAGGTTAGGTTAGTTCTGGTGAGTTCTGGTTAGTTCTGATCGATGGTCGATGTTTTTTTTAATATCGGCATTATTTTAAACAATTAATAAGGTATAAATTAAATGATTTAGTAAATATTTCCTGTTTTTCAGTAGGTATTGTACATATTTAAATTTGGGTGTACGAATATACTTTTTACCGATTCAAGTATTTCTACTATTTCTACAAAGCTACTACATAAAAATTTCTAAGTCTTAAGAGTGAAAAAAGTATGTCATATTTGCCAAGTAATAGCAAAAGCTCAAATTAAAAAAACAAACACCAAAATAAGAAGCCGTTTACCAGTATTTTTTTGTGGTAAGGCTCACAGTTTGAAAGATAGCGTGTCGTCGCTATTTGGAGTTGTCTTTGGTGTTTGGCTGTACGCTTTAGTAAAAATTACCACAACGATATTTAAGTATAATTTTTTAATGGTTTAATTTGTTGAATTTTACCGACGTTGGTAAGAGATTGGAATTGTATTGATAATCAGAGTTGGGTCGAATACTGAAAATCGGTATTCGAATACGAATACGAATACGAATACCGGAAAAGAAAGTATTCGAATACCGAATATGTGAAGAGAAAACAGTATTCGAAAAGTCGGTATTCGAATACTGGACAAAAAAGATTCGAATACTAGAAAAAACAAAGGTCCTCACCTCATTTTTCCCTGCTTTTTGTTCCCTTTTGGTATTCCTACGTGACAATTTAGGTATTCGAATACTCGAAACGCCGGTATTCGACTACTCAAAAAAGTATTCGTGGAATACTTCAAAAGTATTTGAATACAGAATCCCGAATACTAACCAAAAAAGTATTCTGCCAAATACCGAATACCAAACACACAAATGTATTCGAATACCGGCAAAATGTATTCTGAATACTATTCAGAATACTGAGTATTTGAATACGACGCAACTCTGTTGATAATTATGGATGCGTGGAGAGTACCCAAATATTAAAATAATTAGTTTAAAAGTTTATGGTTTTAGAATCTTTTTTGTTTAATTATCATTATTGGACCATCGATCATCGATGTTTAAGCAAAATCAATGTTATTTGGTCAGTTATCGATATCTCCATCAATGTTCAACATCGATGTTTAGCTTCAATCTCGCATCCCTAGTATGATCAGGCAGCTTGATTTTTTCTGAAAGAGAAGGCAAAAACATACAAAAGCAAAAAGAAACTTACAGGGTTTATTTACCAAAGAATTGTAGTTTTTAAGCTGATTAAGACGATAATGTAAAAAAACAATTGAACATCTGGGTCACGTGATATAAAGAAATACGTACTTTCTTTAATAAAATGCTACAGTTTTTATTTTACTTTTGGGTTCCACATAAAATTTTAGAAAACAAGTAATAATTTCTATTTAAGAGTTGGTAGTTTTTAAGATATAACAGTTGCGATTGCATTATATCCTGGTCATGTTGGCACTATTGCTAGGTGATTTAAATTTTGTTTTTTTTTATAATAATATTTTAGTTATCTTAAAGAAATACATTTTTTTGCTAATTTAACTAAAGTCGTATCTCTTATGATAAGGAAGTTAGCAATTGTGCTGACTTAACTTTGACATTACCATATTAATCAGTCTAAAAATATAATGTTTTGCTAATACCATCAAAGTTGTAATCGTAAGAATTTAGCAAAAGTGTCCTATTGCTAACGAACTAACTTCTGACTTAGCTTTGATATCACTTCTTTTACCTAAAATTTTACACAAAACCCCAAAATAAAATAAAAATTGCAGCATCCCATTGGATTGAAAAAATACATTTTGCTGCATATCAGGTGACCCAGATGTTCAATTATTTTTCTGATAATACCATGTAAATCAGCCTAAAAAAATACAATTCTTTTCTAATTTGATCAAAATCGAATTTTTTATGATACGTAAGTTACAAATAGTGCCGATTTACCTTTGAACA
This sequence comes from Listronotus bonariensis, assembly GCA_014170235.1. NCBI lineage: Eukaryota > Metazoa > Arthropoda > Insecta > Coleoptera > Curculionidae > Listronotus > Listronotus bonariensis. Next base: position 95,571 of record JACEGR010000682.1, read on the forward strand.
CCCTATATTTAGGTATTGAATAGAAAACAAGAGTAATTGAATGTATGTCATAAACTTGCTTTTTTTATGTTCTGTCTTCGTTAGGTGACATGTTAAAAAAAAGTGTATATAAATAGTTCTAATTATCAAATAAAGAATCTATATTTTTAAATTTTTACAAAGTCAGTATTTAAAAGCAGGATGTACCATTTTCATACCAAGCTAGTTTATAAAGAAATGCCCAACGTATTATTTTCCTAAAATGATAGATTTTAGTAAGAAAAAATGTTTATTTAATTTTTGAAATATTTTCCGGACGATTTTAATAAATTAACTTTTTTTTTTACTTTCTGTTAAGGTTTACCCTGCTTACTGAGGAATATTTAGTACATTTGTATTTGAGTTGGGTCGTATTCGAATACTCAGTATTCTGAATAGTATTTAGAATACATTTTGCCGATATTCGAATAGTATTCGAATACTTTTGAAGTATTCGATGAATACTTTTTGAGTATTCGAATACCGCCGTTCCGAGTATTCGAATAGCGAAATGTGTAAGCAGTATTTGATAACCAAAATTGTCACGAGTAGAATAGCAAAAGGAAACAAAAAGTAGCGAAAAATGAGGCTAGGACCTTTTTTTTACTTTTCACATTTTTAATCGTCGGTTTTTTTTTCTCTTTGTAGTATTCGACTCTTTTTTTTCCAATATTCGAATACCGATTTCGGCTGGTCGTAAATACCGAGTATTCGAATACTTTTTTTCAAGTATTCAAATATTCAGTATTCGAATACTTTCTTTTTCCGGTATTCGTATTCGAATACCGATTTTCACTATTCGACCCAACTCTGATTTGTATCTAGTTAGAATCTAGGTATGTACTTCAAATTATTTTTGTTTGTTAAAAGACTGACCATGTAAGAACAACTCTTTTAAGGGGTTATATTCTTTGAAAATTTGAGAGACTTCAACTAATTTATAGGTTTCTTAAAACTTTAAATGCATTGAAATTTTCATACAATCTTAGATACTTTGGTCAGGTAATGATCAAAGGAATAAGATTTTTGACAATAATCCTCTTTTAAGTGTAAATTTTCTTTAAAAATAACTTCTTTGAAAAGCTGCCATTTTGTCCCAAATCAAAATTTTGACTATTTCTTTAAATAAATAAAATTTATATTCCGGGTTTTTGACATTCAAATAATTTTGACCTGAAATATCTTGCTCACAGCCAGACAGCTTTTTGCGCAGGTCTTCCAGGAAATCAGCTACAGGAGCAAGGAAATGTCTTGAACCTTGGAATGTTAAAAGACATTGAATTCTTTATCAGGGCCGTATAAGGGTATGAGGCGCCCTAGGCTAGAATTCCCAGAGCGCCTATTAAAAAAAAAAAAAAAAAAGTCATTCTCTACTTTTCGCCTCTATTTTATTTATATCCCCGCAGAAAGATTAGTTCTAATACCCACCCGACCTAAACTTTTTAGAAACTTCCCTGTGTAGCGCCTATTACTCCCCTATCTGGCGCCTATTTTTTCATGGCGCCCTAGGCTGTAGCTTAGTCAGCCTAATGGATAATACGGCACTGTTCTTTATATTTTCATGTTTTCTGTACATTTTTGGTATAAAATGTCTCTTTACAAAACAAAAACTCCTTTTTTGGTTACACGTGGATATAACCCCTTAATCCTACGAATTACTTTCAACTTTTTTTTTATAATAGTTCAGTTCTTAAGAATACTATAAACGTACTGATAAAAAAGTTATTGAGAAGAATTAAAAAAGGAGTGTTAAAGTTAGAAGTTTCAGAAAAAAATAAAAAAAACTTTATATAAATATATGTCTTAAACCTCTTAGTTTTTAAACTACGGGGTGTTAATTTTTTTTTAATATTGTTTTTTATAATTACTTTTATGCTAATCCAGATAGTTTAAAGAAATTTGGGAGAACGACCTTTATCACCAGAAGACATTTTTTGGCGTATAAGAAAAAAATTACAGTGTCGTCCATAAGGGGTTTATGGTAAATATTTTTATTTTTACGAAAAAATGGTACGCTACTGCATTTTCTAAAATAAAAATCTTTTTTAAAATCCCTATTAATTTAAGAATAAATTTGATTTCTTGGCTTTTTTTTATTTGATGTACGGTTTGAGCGTCAATCAAAAAAAAAAAAAATTTGGCATGGTTGGCATTCCTAATATAAAATTCTACATAAAAAATTAACCTACATTATTTACTCTTTAATTAAATAGGAATTTAACCATACCGAGAAATGGTTTCTATTTATTTTCGCGAAAACCGTACATCAAACAAAAAAAGTCAAGAAATCACATTTCTAAACTAAATGGGGATTATAAAAAATATTTTGATTTTGGAAAAATGCAGTGGCGTACCAATATTTCCTCAAAAAATATTTACCTTAAGCCCCTCATGGACGACACTAGTAAAAAATTTTTTTGTATTTTATATACGCAAAGGGTGCGCCTCCCCGTAGTTTAAAAACTAAGACGTTTAGGACATATGTTCATATAAAGTTCTTTTCTGACTTTTTGGTGAAAAATTACATCCTAAAATATTTCGCATTTGTTTAGAAACACCCTGTATACTCTAATTTCACTGTTTAAGGTACATGTTACTTTTGATTCTCCTCGTATAGAGCTAGCATATTGTTGTAAGCGGGTGATTCTTAAAGTCTCCATTATCTCACCAGCCTTTGTTATTTGATATTTTTAAGCTATTTACTTTTTAGTGCAGTTCCAATTTTTTTTTTGGGGTTTTTGGAATAACAATATATTTTTATGATAATAACGATGTTTTAGAGTGGCTATTAGGAATAAATTTAGGGTAGGAATAAGATTGGATACGACCATATTTTTTGCGCGTTTTGATTAGGTGCGAAAATAAATTTACCCATTCACAAAAAGTTTTAAGCTGCTTACCTAACTGAACATGAAAACGTGTAAGAACCCGGAAGCCACTGTACTCTGGTACATAAGCATCAAGCAGTCTTGAGCTGTACCATAAATAAAAAACTTAAGCTGTATTAAAAATAGATAGCTTAATAACTATTTACTAAAAATAAGTGTTGTAATGGGTGGACCAAAAAGAGTGAATAAAAACCAATACAATAAATGCCCTGTTTCACCCCATTAGAAATAAAATTAGAGTTTAATAAGTATTTACACAGTTAGAAATAACTGTTAATTTATACATTCCAGAAAATTGTGATAGAATAATTAAATTTGTAATTAGTACTTAAATTGCTCCTATAAAATTATATTTGCATTGTTAGCGCCGTTATGTAGATTGATAGTGCCTCACGAATAAAAGCAATATTTATTATTAATAGATTAAAATGTTATAGCCTTATGGTACGTTTTATATTTTTAAAATACTTTTTTATTTAATTTAATGATAAAAAATTATTTTCCATTGACAGTGCAAATGATTATTTTTTATTACCGCTTATTAGATTTTGATAAAATATTTAAGGTGTTAAAATAGTACGGTGTCAAACTTTGAAGAAGGATTCCCTGCACGATTTTAAGGCAAGAAAGTTACTAACTTAGGTCTAAAAACGTTTCCTTCCAAGATACAGAGAGATTTACTTTAAAAAATGGGTTTTTATAAATATCCGCGTAAATATCTTAGATGAGGAGATGCAAATCGAAACGCATTTTTTGATAAAACACAATTTTTAGAATACCTCGAAATTTTTATTACGCGTTTTTTATTTATAAATTTTAAAAAGTTCTTTAATCGAAATATATTTAATTTATATATTTATAATGCGAAGAAAAGTTGTGAGATACTTTTAAAATTGTGATTTATCAAAAACTGCGTTTTGAATTGGAGCTCCTCACATATCCTTTAGCCAATGGTGTTGTATTTTTGGTGATGTTATTTATAGTATTTAGGCTAATTGACCCCTAAGTTAATTTCATTTATTAAGTCCATTGGCGTCCCAAGCTCCACCTGAATAAATATTTCTGACAAAAAAATGTACACAAACTTTTATGCTTTTTATTGTTTCTTAGGATTTAGCAAGTAAAAATAGTTTTTGATTTTCTGACTTTTTAATATCTTATTTAGTTTTCGGGGAAAAAATCCCCTTATTACATATCCCTACTACATTAATATTATTTTTTATTAAAAATTCTGTAACAGCAGCAACAAATAAGTACTAAATTAAACACTCTTTACATCTAAACTAATAATTTTTACTAAATTAATTGTTTCTAAACTTCTCCCCATGTTTTTTTATGGTTTAAAGATAGGTGGATTTTAAATAGTAAGCAACACGTAAAAAAATGGGAAATTGTATTTTTACTTGGTTAATTTAAAACAAAAAAAGAACAATAAAAAATTTAAATAAGGATGTGGAGTAAATTTCCATTTTTTAGAAATATTCGTTGACACTCGAAAAGATGTCTTAATACATTTATTTAAGTTAGGGCTAAATTAGCCCAGTACTTTTATTATTACATTGCCAATTTACGACAAAATTGGATAAAGGATATTTATAAAAAATATTTACCAACCTGTACCTAAAAACCAAACGATTTGCACGTTTATATTATAAGCTTTTTGCCTTAAAAACCATGCAAGGTATCGTCCTTTAAAGTTTAGCAAAGTACTTTTATCCTCTATAATAGTTTGATACCCTTAAATTACTACATACTTAGACGACAATATCAAGATTGAAAGGCAAGAAAGTCCATCCATATTCCATCCATTTTTTCAGTTACCAATATAAAAATTTCTATTTCCATCAGTTGTAAATAAATTAAAGGCTTCTTTTCATGCAACATAATAATGTCATGAAACTTAAAGTCGTGACAATATGACATTTTTGTGGATGTATTTAATGTCACAAGGTACGTTACGTGGAATTAATGTAAAATATCACAAAAATATCAACATGATTTGACACTAATGCCACGAAGTAAAATTATCGTCACAACATTACTTTGAAGTGACATTTATTGCATGATAATTTATGTTAGACAGAAGTTCTGGCTATTGTAAACAGTCAAAAATTTATTCTATTTTTCGGTCTTTGGCTTTCACACGTAATGTATTCAGCCATGGTCAAGTGGTTGTGGTCAAAAATGTATGTCCGATAGAATTTTTTTATTGTTAACATAGCCCAGAATTTCTGTCTGACATAAATATCATACAATAAATTTCAGATGTAAACCTACCATTAGTGTAATTGCAATAAAATCGCGACATTATCGTCACATGAAAACGAGCCTTAAGATTGGCGGCAAGTACCAACTGTTGTCATGTGGGACAGATTTACTTTTGCATTCGTTGGTTAATAACTGTTATCAGAAGGTAGTTTATCATAAGGCTATATTTGAATATTATTGTGCACGTTCCAAATTGTATATAGTGTTTTATTTATTGTTAGTATTGTACTGGATTTTTTAGGTTTTACAGGTAAATTTTATAAAACTATTGAAATTTTGTTCCTTTTTACTACTTATACTTTTATTTTACAAAAAAATATTTATTGTATTTCGCAAATATTGCCATTTTTTCTTTTATATTTAACTTCCTTATTTTTATTGTTTAAATAGAAAAATGTAACTTTTGTTTTGGTAAATACACATAAAGATAATAAATTTTACTAGATATTTAAGATGTTCATATGCCTTAGCGAGTAACTTATTTTACCTAATAAATAATTATTTTCAAAGGTAAGTTTTATTTATACAGAAGGAACCCAAAATCCCTCCTTTCTAAAATCTGAACCCGCTGTCAAAAAAAAACTAATAGAATCCCATAGAACCGATAAAAACTATTAGAATCTGCGACAAAAGCACAATAGAAACCGCGGTTTCTATTATGCTTTTGTCGCCAATTTTATGGTTTCTATTGGTCTATAGGATTGTATTGAATTTTTCGACAGGGCCGTTCGTGATGAAATTTAGAATGATTATAGGTGACACACCTACACACTTTCTGAATATTTTCTAAATGAAAAGGACGTTTTGAAGGTCTTTTTATGCTTAAAGCATTTTGAAAACCTTTGGTTCAATCTATACCTATATTAAAAAGAGGTAAAGTTTGTAACTTGTTTGTAGGGGCTCGCTGTATCTTCGGAAATACTGAACCGATCATAAAAATTATTTCACATTATGATTAGAGATCAGAGAAAAATATAATTAACGCCCAATCAAAATCCAATACTATTGTCTTCTATGTTATGACTTACCCTATCATTAAAGAATAAGGTAATTTGACAGTAAGACAATTAGAAAAAAATCAAGATATGAAAAAGTCGGTGGTCTCATATGGGCCCCTCTAGGTGTTACCTATGAAGGATGTAAATAAAATTTTTAATTTTTAAATTTAGGTCTTTCGCAGTCACCATTTGGTACCGTTAGGGGGTCAATGGGTTAAAATAAAACAAAATCTTCTAATCACTAAAAAAATCAGTTTATCTTTTTGCATAAATCAAACCATTTTACAAGTCACATAAAAAGTGATAATCTGCATGGTTAAAAACCACCATCAAAAACTAAATGTACAAAGTCAAAAACAAAGGTTACCTAACCTAGAACAAAAAATAACAATCAAAAATCCAAACTAAAAAAATGCTTAAAAAGATCTAATATCGCACCCAATAAACTAACCTAAACACTTTAAAAAATTACTCAGTTTTTCTTCTTTCATAACAACGTCTTCGGGCTCATTAGATACCGTTTCACTTTTAACCTTTTCTTCTTTTTTCACTTTTCATTTTTTCTACTTCTGTATCCTTTTTACCATCTTCCTTATCCTTTTTTGTTTCTTCTTTGTTATCTTTAGGTTCCTTCTTAATATCTTGCTCCTTTTTAAATCTTTCTCCTTATCACTTTCCTTTTTACAACTTTCACGCTCTTTCTCCTTTTCCCATCTTGATTTACCATCATCTTTTTCTTTCTTTTTATCACTGTCTCTGTCTCTCTCCTTTCGGTCTTCTTTGTCTTTATGTGAAGCTGTTTTTAGTACTGGTTCTATTTTATCTCGTATGTCCATTAGGGTGGTTTGAAACAGTTTTGCATGAGCCTAAAAAAAAACACATTATACAGGGTGTTGGGTATTTTCTAATTACGGAAAAAAGATTTAAGGGCCTATTTCTGAGCTTATTCTATGAAAAAAAAAAGGTTTACATAAACTTAGGTTCGGTAATGCATTGTCATAATAAAAATACAACTTGTTTGTTTGTTTTTCTTCTCCGTAGTTTTTCAAAAAAAAAAAATAAAATCGCTAAATTGCTGCTTCCTGGACCACATTAGGGCACTTTTTTCTTTTTAAAATTAAGTGGGCAAATACCTGTAAAAGCCTAAATTTTCATTAATTTTCATGTTTTTTATTTATTTTCAATATAAAAAATAATGAATTAGGTATTTATGAAAAAAATAACATTTATTTTTTTTTACATTTAATTTTTTCAAGTAATCATAAGCAATAAGAAACCAATGTAGGTATAAGACTTATTTTATTATTTTTCAATGCTGCTTAATCAAGTAATTTTGAAAATGTATTTTTCAATTTTTTTCATTTTTAAATTAAATTTTTGTGATTTGGACCCACCACCATAGTGTAATTTTTATCATAGCTTTCAGCTTTTCAGACAAAGCAAAAATTTTTTTGAAGAATAACTTTTTGTAATATTTAAAAAAAAAACAGGTATAGTTAAGTATAATTAAATAACATATTCTAATAAAAACGTATAAGTATTTTTTGTTGTAAGAATTTTTAGCTATTAAAAAAAAGTGTACGAAAAACATTTTTCAAAAATTCTTATTAGAAAAACCATTTTGAGGTGAAAAATATTTTCAAAATTTCTGTGATACTCTGACTTTTCAATTTTTTTTTTTATTTTATTTCTTTACACATTGTTTTTAAATATTTTTGGATTGAGTTTTTTTCATATGTGACACGTTCTACACCTTCTTGTGAGGTATTTTGAATTTTTATACAGATTTCGGAACAAATAATTTATTATTATATATATATTTTCCTTACATTAGTTCTTCCCAAAGCATCTTCAGTACTTCGTAACTTTTCTTTATAGTCCTTAACCTCTAAGTTCAAATATTTAATGGTTGAACTTGATTTGGAATACTTTTCCGAAATCTTGTGGTTGTCATTTTTAAGATCCACCATGTGCTGTTCCATCTCAATTCTTGCTTTTTCACTTCTGTCTAGTTGAGAAAGTAGTTTTCCAATATCAACCATGGCTCCCTGATACATAACCAACCCTAAAAATTATAGTGTAAATCAATTTTTGCTCAAAAACTTTTTAGTTTTTTTGGGTACAAAATTATTTAATGTGAACTAAGTGGAAGCTTTTCTTATATACAGACTGTCTACGGATGTTGATTTTGTATACAGGGTTTGCAAAAACTTAAAAACCATGCTTTTTCTACAAGAGTAAATCACCTTTATTTTTAATTTTTAAGCAAAATAACTTTATGACCCAAAACTTTTATAACTTGCTTTTCAAATTCCTGCTTTCTCCAAATTCCTACAAAACACAATTTTTCAACTGCAAACGCAAGTTTTCGTCAAATTATGGAATTCAATAAAATTTTGTATTGTTTTTATCGATTACAAACATGATTCTAAATACATTTTTCTAATGACATTTTGCTAAAAAATTAAAAGTACAGGTAGTTTCCTCGTGGTGAAAAATTATATTTCTTAGTTTTTGTGAACCCTGTATACAAAATTAACATGTCCTCTTCGTGAATCCTATTTTTTTACAAGTAAATTTTTTTATGAAGAATGATATATATAACTTCATCTGTGGACAGTCTGTATAAAAAGAAAAAAAAACAGAATGTTTTAATTCTATTAATTCACAAAATAACCTTGCTTCTGTACAAAATACAAAAATAATCCAAAATTTAAAAATGTTGGTCTAAACCACTCTTTTTTTTTTAACAGTATTCTAAACTAAAAAGTTTTATTGTCAGGTATTTTTTTTTTAATCAAACGCATTTTTTTAGGCATTTTGACATCTAAATTGGATTCTACATCAAAAATGTCTCATATACTATTCAATTATTGCTGGCTTTTAAGATAATTCACAGCACGTCAATATTCTCATTATAAATAAAAAGGGAAAAAAGTATGTTGATTCTAATTATTTTGAAAATAAATGTTTCACTGTAACAAAAAAAATATTGTTGATATCTCCAAGAAAAAGTAGTAATAGGCATGATAAAAGTTTTTAAAAAACTGTTCTATGATGTTCAGAGGTAGGTGCTATTTCCAAAAAGATATTATCTTTGCAAAAAATAATTTGGTAGGAAAAAATACGATTTTAATTTAAAGTTTTAAATACCCGCTAAAACACACATTTTATCAAGGCGTTGCTGTTTATATAGACGTGACGTCACCAACAAGCAGGGGGTGCGTTTCTTTTTCAAAAAAGGTGTTAACTGCAAAGCGGCAACGCAACCTTTAGAAGGTGTTTGCTCTAAGATTATGTAAAATAAGTCTCTTGAATTTGTGATATTAAATGCACTTTATGTACTCGTGATGTCATTCCTTCTGATTGGTCATTTAGGATTTATGGCGGGCTTTATATTGATTTATTTTATGAAGATTATATATTAATCATAATTACATTGTTAAAATAAACGCGTTTTTTATAATCTATATATCTTATTTCGTATAATAAATACAGGGTGTTATCTAACTAGGGAACAAAACTTAAGTTCTTCTTTATTTATTATGCCTTTCTATGAAAAAAGTTTCCATAAACATATGTCCGGGCTTGCGTCATTTCTGAGATACAGGGCGTTAAAGTTTTTAAAAAGTCCATATTTTGTATACTTATATCTTAAAAACCCTTACACCGATTTAAATGAAATTTGGTACACCTTTTTAATGTAATAAGGCGCTCGTAAAGGTCTACCTAGATTAAGAATAAAACGTACGCCACTGACTTTTTACGAAGTTTTTATTTTATTTTTTTTAATTAGGCAATTACAAATGCAACTTTTTGGTCTAGTAAATTTTCTCCGTATCGTTTTCAAAAAAAAAAAAAAGTACTTTAATTCCTTCTAAAAAGTACCCAGAGTAAATTGTAAAAAAATTTATTTGCTTTAAAAGAAACAAGCAGTCGTGTATTTATTTTATTGGAAATCGTCATTTTTCCTATTTACTAAGGTCAAAATTGTTTATTTTTTAATTTTGAATTTTATTTTAAGCTGTTTATGGATACTTTTTAGTATCACTTAAAGTAGCTTTTGGATTTTTCTCTGAACAGAAAGCCAGATAAGAAGAAAATACAGGCGACTAAAAAGTTGCATTTTAAATTGCTTAATCAGTACAAAACATAAAAACTTTATAAAAAGTCAGTAGCATATTCCTTTTTCTTAATAATATTGGCTGTGGTGCCCACTGAAATGCCACTGGACCCAATAATCTTATATATTATATCTTATAAGCTTTACAAGCGCCTTATTACAAAATAAGTGTACCAATTTTCATCCAATTGCGTCAAAGGCCTTTTAAGATATTTAAAAAATACCGACTTTTTTAAAAAATTTATGCGCTGTATCTAAGAAATGAAGCAAGTCTGGACATATGTCCATAAAAAGACATATATAAGAAATCACCCCCTTAAGTTTCGTGCCATTGTTAGGAAATACCAGTCGTTTTTGTCATCATATTGATGTATAGCGAATTATACATTTGTGATGTAGAATTAAATAAAATTAAAAATTTGGCAAAATATACAGGGCGTGTCATTAAAAAAAAATACTTGACTATGAAAACTTTGTTTTAAGACACCCTGTGTATTATGCAATACTGTTAAGAAACTAAATGTTTTAAAACAAACATTTTTTTATTTGAATTTTTTTTACTGCATTATGAAAAAGAGAAGTTTGTGTGATGAGTTGGAAGTCCCTGTATATGGAATAAAGATCTAAATTAATAATAACTTAATTTATCATCTTACTTACCATCAGTGCTGGAATTACTTTCCCCTGCATCATTTTTGGTACCTTTTCCTTCTTCACTTTCAAATACAGGCAATAAGTTTTTATTGCCCGACGCTAACTCTTTCCAGTCCACAACTCTTGCTAGGGATTTTTCACCATTTTCAAATTTATCTTTGTCCTCTTCTTTCGGTTTATCAGTCAACTTACGATAGTGCAAAGAATCTCTAACAATCACTTTGTTGACAAGCTTTTTCACTTGTGACCTTGACAGGTTAAGACCTTAAATAAAAATTATTATTTTATAAATTGTTGGTTATGGACACCAAAATCTAACCCTGTTCAAGAAATTTATAGTTAATAAAACTATAACCGAGAAATTTTGATAAATAAAGGCCATTTTTTATTATCATTACAAATAATTTTCTAATTATAGGTCATGGGCGAGTAATTAAATGGATTTCCTGATAAGAATCCTTTTAAAACCTTTTTAGGGGGTTTCTTTTGACGAGTCTACCATGAATATTCATTCCGCCATTTATGGAAGCAGTGCTTTGACACAGCCTGTCAATGTCAAATGTTTTGGGTGTCAGAGAGAGTTTACCTTTCTCTATATGCAATCTTTAAGCATTGTGCCAAAAATCGTAATCACGAAACTCGCCTAGTCCGATAACAAAAACATGTTGAGCCTTATGGTTACATGACTGTAACTCAAGTTTTGGCACATAAAGTGACGAGTTCGCCCAGTCCGACACCTGAAACATTTGACATTGACATTGGGTTGAATCGCCGCTTCCATAAATGGTGTCAAAAGGAACACCCTTAAAAAATGGTTTAAAAAGGTTCTTATAATGGCAATTATATAAAAAAAATTGACAAGTTGAAACAGCTGAAAAAGAGACAAATATTTTCATTAAATTTTACCAACACAAATACAATATTTGCAATCATAGAATTTGAGCCAACTATAAACTTACCAAGTGTATAAAGCAGTTCCTCAATATCTTTATCAAAAATATAACCACAGTGACTCTGGTCAAAATAGACAAATGACAGTAACAAATGTTTGTTCTTGGTGTATAGCTTGACACGCTCTTTCTTCTTTTTATCTTTCTCTTTTCTATCTTTCCTATCGACGTCGTCCTCGTCGTCGTCACTTGAATCAGACTTTCTTTCATCTTTTTTGAATCTTTGTCGTCCCTATCCTTTTTTGTTTCACCACTAAAAATATGTAAATGATAAGCATTATTTTTGTAACTTCTTACTAGAAGTATTTAAGTATACCAAATTTTTTAAAGCAAAAAAATAATGATAATGACCGGTTGTTGAAAATTTAAGAGTACCCAAACAAAATTTTTAATTAAATTGAAATTAATTTTTAATACCTTTCTTCAGATTTTTTTCTTCATTTTTCTCATCGTCTTTTTTATCTTTTTTCTTTCATCCCTTTTGTCATCTTTTTTCTCATCTTTTTTCTTCTTGTCTTCTTCTTTTTCTTTTGGTTTCTCAGGATGTTCATAAAGTGCTTTGAAAATGTTAAATCCAAAGTCCCTCATAAGCATTTCATTAAAGAGTTCAGCAAATAGAGATACCTAAAAAATAATTTTTGAAAAAACAAGTTAGGGAGGTCCTGGAAGCCCTGCTTACTTAAGCAAATTTGAATATTGTGAAATGTTAGTAACATTTAATTCTTTATTAAAAAGGGCGTTCATTGTTAAGATCTATTGTTTATATTAAGGTATACTTAATTAACAAAAAAAAAAACTTTGGGCAGAGATGTCCGACATCTTGCATAATGCCGCCCACCTAAAATATTAAGAAAAAACATTTTTAAATATTTAAACCATATAACCTATTATCTAATATGAATTACAAATTGTAGACATTTAGATTCTTCTTAAAAATAAAATTATGGGCATAACACTAAAAGATAAAACACAACATAAAAACACTGAAGGATTAAAGGCGGCTTCGCGGAGCGCAAAACAGGTAAGTTAGCTTTGTTTGTATTATTGAGTGATAGATATCGGAGAAATTAAAGTGAACGGTGTTGTCCGCTTTCCGGACCTTCCCTAAATCAATTAAAAACAATTTAATTACCTCAAAAGAATGTTCTTTTGTATCCTCTGGACGGTAGTCGAGTAAAAGTGATAAAGACATGTTAGTACAGTCGAACTTTCCAGATTTGGCTGTTTTTGATGGATGGACAATAAGATGTGGTTGCTCGGGCAATGTGTACTGTTTCTCAAGACGACGTTTTTGTTGTTCATCAAGTTTCTTTTCTTCGGCCTGATAAATAATAAAGCAAAATGTATTATATTATACAGGGTGTTTAAAAATAAAATGCTGATCTTTAAGCGCTTGAATCTCTAGCTGATTTTCAAAGGAAAAGTTAAAATAAGCCTAAGTCTTAAATGCCCTAACTTTTAAGATACAGGTTTAAGTGTGATTTGAACAAAATATGTTTAAATAAAAATATGATGAGTCATTGCTTCTTCTTGAAACAAAAATTTTAATGCAAATTTTTATTAATTTCTGGGCATTTGATCTTCTATTTTTTTTTTCGTCTTACACATAGCTCACATCGAAAAATGGAATGTATTTCTCTGCATAGTCAAATCACTATAATGTGGTGATAAAGAAGATGCCTGTTTTGTGTTTTTAAGACTACTTGTAAAGGTTTATTTAAACTTTTCTTCTTAAAACCATCCAAGAAATCACACTCTTAAAAGATAAGGCTAAATATCTTACAAATTACAATTGTGTGAATTTTAATTGCAAGAGCTTTAAGGCATTTCTTTAAAAATGAAATAAATAATACCTTTTAAAATGTTATCAAACAGTGGTAAGCAATCAACATCTAACATTATTTTCACTATATTTCGTTTTTTTGTGCACAAAATCTTGGATATAATATTTAATTGGCACAAAATATTTTATAAATACCTTTTAAACACCGAATTTTTTATTTAATTTAATTGTAAATCTTTTACTTCTACATGCTGCAAACATGCATACACATACACTCTAAATTATGAAAGACTATTATGTCATACTAGAAATTATACTGAACTAATCAATGGACGTATGTCCAGTTTTTCAAAGTTAGGTTAGGACACTAATTAAAGACAGAAAGACAACCCTTTTTTACTTTAATTACTGTTAGGTCAGTAAGTTCTTTTTAAAATTATACAGAATTAAGAAAGTTGTGGAAAATGATAAATGGTTATTAGCTCTACAATAACAGACAACAAATGTTTAGAAGATAATTTAGTAACTATAAAAATCTTGAAAGAGATGTTACGAAAACAAATAGCAATATTAAAATAAAAATATTTTTGTTTGTTTAAGTTTTGTACTATTTTATTATCTCTTAACTACTAAAATGCAATTTTTGTAACACAACCACTAACTTGACGCCTATCGGACTTTGCGTAATATATCTATAATTTTATACAAAAAATACATACAACCCCTTGAAATTACATTTTTAAATACATTCGGCACAAAATTTTAATTCAAAGTACAGATTTTAAGTTGATATAAAAATAGCATTAAAGTAAAAAAAACTTGGTAAAAGGTTTTTGTTAAAATATTGTGCGCCAATTTAATGTTATCGTAATATATCTATAATTTTATACAAAAATACATACAACCCCTTGAAATTACATTTTTAAATACATTCGGCACAAAATTTTAATTCAAAGTACAGATTTTAAGTTGATATAAAACTAGCATTAAAGTAAAAAAAACTTGGTAAAAGGTTTTTGTTAAAATATTGTGCGCCAATTTAATGTTATATCAAGAAATTTGTGCAAAAAGAAGGACGAATATAGAGAAATTAAGGTTAGATTGATTTTCTACTTTGATGATGGATTAGCGCTTTCAGATGCATGATCAGCGCCCCAAAAATCCCCTGTATACCGAAATTACTAAATATTGGAGTTGCCGCAATTTTCTAGAAAATTACCATATATTATTTGCAAATTTACCTCTGATTTTTTATCTTTTTCTTCTGAAGCATCATCCTCATCAACATCCTTGTTGCTTTCCTTTTCTTCCACCTCATCATTATCATCCTTTTGGGCTTCTTGTTTCAAAGCCTTAGTCAGTCTTGCAACTAGCTGCGATTTGATTCCTGTCGTCGTCAGATTTCTAGCTTTCAATTCGTCCCGCAAATCAGCAACCGCCATAGTTTTCGGATCCAACTGAGAATGGTGCGTCGGTTTCATTTTATTCTCAGGTGTAGAACTCCCTTCCTACATTAAAATAAAAGACGAAAATCAGTTTCGATGTCTGCAAACAAAAATGGAGCACGCTTCAGACACGCAAGTTCTTTTAGATAAACATTCACTCGATCTTCATTCGCTCTAAGAAGTGAGGTTAGGTCAACCGAGCCGAGTCGATTGACGTGCGCGTGTCTGAGTATGAAGTCTGGCCCAGCCACAGCTCACAGCGTCAGTAATACCTAACCTATTTTGTATATTATCTGTATTTAGTTAAAAAATCGGTGCCTTTTCGTCGTCGACGCTGTGGTCATCATTCTCCTCACTGTTGGCGTTCAGGATCTTTTCCAGGTGTTTGCGGTAGCTCTGTTGAAGGTCCTCCCACTCGAGGCGAGTTGGCAGACAGCTCCAAACGTCAGGCAAGAAGAGAACGACGGTTTCAACTCGTGCCGGGACCAGTTTGCCTTTGTGAGTAGTCTCGCTGCGTCGATAATACAGCTCCACGAAGCGGTACCTATGGGTGGGAACATAGACAGTTTGAAAAGTGTTTGTTATGGTAGAAGGTCAAGATGACTGTGGTCCCGCAAAGGACTGCGAGTCTGCTGATGACCTTTTATGGCTCCTATCATCCTCTCGTAACTCCTTCAGTAGAAGTTATGTAATATTATTTGTTTTCATATTTTAAATACGATAAAGTTGAATGTCGCTGCAATTTTTTAAGGTATAAAAGGTACTAACCACAAGTTCTATAATACGCGATTTAAAAATAAAAAAGTAAACATAACTATAAAAACTTTGGGAAGATAAACAACTTTTTACTAATACCATAGTGTGGCATTTAATTTTTTTTGTAATTTAAGGGATTTTCTAGTAACATATGGTATTAAAATTAAATTAAAAGTTTTTTATCTTTGAGACAGTCCACGAAGGCCTATGCCTAGGTACTAAAGTACCGTGGGTGTCGAGTTATTAGATGTTTAACCCATCTTTTCTCCTGTTCCGTCAACGTTGTCCATTCACTGAATTATGTAGTTTTTGCACTTCGCAACAACGGAAGAAATTACAAAACATAACGATAAGAATATTAATTTTTACAACTGAATGCAAACGAAATTTTTGAAACTTTTTATTTAATAGCTATGCAAGTATATGTATTTAAATCTCATAAAAATGTCAAAAATAAAATTTAAAAGTATTTTCGTCAATTTTATGGGTTTAGGTATTTTGGACATATTTACTAGAAAAGTATACACATTAACTTACTTACCCAAAGAAAATATGTTAT
The DNA here is from genome assembly GCA_014170235.1 of Listronotus bonariensis. Classification (NCBI taxonomy): domain Eukaryota; kingdom Metazoa; phylum Arthropoda; class Insecta; order Coleoptera; family Curculionidae; genus Listronotus; species Listronotus bonariensis. Next base: position 112,013 of record JACEGR010000682.1, read on the forward strand.
CATTAACGTCTTATTTAAAACAGAATTCCAAAAACTGGATGTAAGAACTAAAGAATTGCTTTAAGTTAAAAACGTAACAGTAAACACTGTTATTATTATTTTTTTAATTGTAAACAGTTATTTATAATCTAATATTTTAAATAACTAAATAAAAGCCTTTAAATCAGAAGACTTGCAAATAAATAAATGTGTTACTATTTTTAGCAACATTTTATAAAATAAATATAAATTTTTTTATAACAAAAAATTAAAGGATAATATTTGCAAAAGAAAATAAATTTTATTAAAACATTGATAATTTTTAGTTTGGCATCAATACTTTATGGTGTTACCATATTTGTGGTAATAATGGTAACTTTAAAAATAAATTTTAATCCTCTTATTTAGAATTAAAAATAGATGTACCAATCGTCATAACTAATAATATACATAATAATAATTAAAAAGTTTTGATTAGACACCCCAAACGGTATATTTAATACAAAAAATATTAAACCTTTGTTAGAAAAAAATTGGTTAGATTTTTAACATCAAATAAAACTGTAACTTTTTAACTACACTTAAGATATGCAGCAAAATTGAGCAAGTTTCAGTTCTTTTTTTTTTTTGTATGTTCTACTGTTAAACAAATACCATTTAAACTCACCATTGAGTACAGTTTGACAGATCAATTCCAGTAAGAGCTTTACAAGTTCTGATAGCAGTTTTAATTAATACTGAAGGGTCCTTCTCAGGGTTTTCTCCATCCAAAGATGGACTCCAAGGTCCACCTATGGCCATTGTTTCATTTTTGCCACGCAAACCGACTAAGAAATTAATAAGTCTTGTCGGATGAACAAAATCTCTTTCTTCACTTTCTCTATCTTTTTATCTTTGTCTTCAGTCATTGCACAACATTTCTGATAAATTTCTTCAATGCCTGGGACACTCATTAACATAACCTATAAATTATTACAAGGTCAAATCATATCGACACCGTAATTCGCAAATCGGCCAACTCCATAATCACAAATTTTACATGAGAGGCAAAGATATTTTTGAAATAATATTAAAATAATTTTCTATTATTAACGAGTTTTTTATTGGTCTCCCAATGTCCTTCACCCACGTTAATTTTTACATGTTTAACCTTAAATTTATATTGAAGATATGTTCTGTAGTTTGGCGGATTCATTTAATGAATGGTATTTATTTGGGTACACGCCAAACGCTTGACAACGGTTGCAGATTTGCCACCGAAACGTCGATTTTTAATTATCTTTTTACTTGTTTAAATTTTTTTGGTTTTTTAGTACTTTTAATTTTATTTTGGCGTGTACCCAAATAAATACCATCCCTTAAATTTATAACTATTTGCAAAACTTATAAAATATGAACAATAATATGTAAAACCTTTTTGACAAACAAAAAAAAGTTAAGTATATTAATCTGTTTGCAGTTATTTTAAATAATAAAAAAAACATTGAAATTCTAGCTAGTTCATATTTTTTAATAAAGTTACTACCGACATTTTGAAGGAAGATGCATAAAATTATCCTATTTGCGAATTATGGTATCGATATAACAGGTAAATAAGGCTTTAAGAACCAGAGCGGACCATCCTACAAATAAAAGTGTTTTAACGCGTATGTTTAACAGAATAAAGCTCTTTTATCTTGAGCCAAAGTGGACTAATAATCATTACATTAAGATAGCAGCTTATTATAAGGAGTAGCTCACTTATACTCTGTTCACTATAGATTGAGAAAAACACCTGAACAAAAATGTATATCATTAGTTTAGAAACTCAGTAACACTGGTTACCACAATAAAAATGTAGTTTACCTACCGTAACCGGACTTACTTCCTAGGTATTCATTATCAATTTATAGTAGCCAAAGTATAGTCTAGTTTGGGCCTAAGAAATAGTCCATCAAAAAAATCTCCATCCACTTACTATTTTTTGCACACATACGAGTTCTTTTGGTACTTTTAGTTTTAATCTTAATGTAAATGCTATATCTACTTTAAATAACTTATTTTATAATAAATAAATAAGCATTGCATCAAACAAACCATTTATTACAGAACTGACTCATAATAAGTTTATTATTGAACAAAATAATATTAAAAAAGTTTTGATACACATAAAATAATTAATTAATAAATATTAATTTCATAAATTAATATATCTTAAATTAATTTATGACCTAATATTTTGTGGCATAACCATTGGCTTTTATTACAGCTCTGAGCCTGTTACCATACTAAGGGCGAATTTCTGTTAATTTCTTCTGGAATCTATTCTTCCGTAACTGGGATCTTATGCCCATTTCCACCAACTTTTTAGGAGATCCCTAGGGCTAGGTAGAGAATAACTTCTATATAAATATTCTCTACCTAGCGCTAAGGATCCCCTAAAACAGTTGGTGGAAATAGGCATTAAGCTGAGCTGTTTTCTTATAAACTAAGTTATCAAACTTAAATATGGCATTTACTTTTAATTTACTGCCAAAAATGCCGAAAACCTTCATGTGCATGCAAAAAATAGTAGGTGTATGGATTGAGACTTTTTGATAGACCGTAGGTCTCATGCTATTAAAAACTAATGTTAAAGCAAATTTTTTTATTTGTGGGATGGTCCACACTGGTTCTTAACGACTTAAATAAATTATCCAAAATTTTGTTACTAACTGATAACAATCAGCAAACAAAAATTTGGATAGACCCTAACTGCCATCCAGCCTATGGTTTTGATCAATGACATAACATAATGGACCGGCCCACGCGATCGCTTATTGACGCCAGAGCAGTGCGAGAGAGATGGAGCTAATTACGGCAAAAACGTGCATTTATATTCGTTTACCAATAGAAAGCAATTGAATTTAAAAGTGATTTCTTGTGTTCTAAAGTTATTTGTGATCAAAATTTTTGACTATAGTGGTTGTTTAATATGGTTCACTCATGTGCAGCTATAAATTGCACTGCAAGGTGGAAAAAAGGCGACACTACGAAATTCCACAGGTAGACTCCACAAAAAGGCACATTGTTTAAATAATATTTTCATTGTTATGTTTAGGTAGATACAATTTATTATTTACTGGTGTTATAAGTTCAATACAAAAACCGCATATACTAAAAAAGTTTTCAAAAATCTTTAAAAATTTTTGTTTAATTCTTTATTTTTAGAGCTATTTTAACACAAAAAATACGTTTAAATCATAAAAACTTCATTAGACAAAGGATAAACAAATGTTTTTTAATATATAAAAAATATTTTAATTAAAGATTGAAGTAAGCGGTATCTAATAAAAATACCTTTACAAGAATTATATAGGTAAAAAATATGTATATAATGTACTAAAAATTCATTAATCTATTTATAAAAAGTCGAAAAAGTTTTACAAATAAGCAATATATTTTGAAAATATAGTTTAAACCCCATATTCCCATTTAAATTTCATTACTTGCCAGGCTTTCTTGCCGTAATTAGCTACATCTCTCTCTCGGACCTCTCTCTCTTTGGTAGGCCGCAAATAAATTCACAGCAGCAATACGTCGGGGCCGGTCAATTATGTCATGTCATTGGTTTTGATACTACATACCTTGGCAGAGAACCTGTAGTCAGCATCAGAAGGTTCCAGTACAGCATCATTTTCAGTAACAGGGTCAAGCTCCTTATACATAATATGAAAAGAACATGGCTTGTTTAGAGTATACGGCTTATGTGGAGGAAAGGCGTCAACCCATCGTATATAAGTGTTGAAGAAGTCAGATGGTATGTAAAGATTGGGGTAACGTCTTTTGGCTTCAAGAACATCAGCTTGGGTTCTAATTAAAAAATATTTTTGATATACATATTTGTATATAAAGAACCGTGTCCCACGAGGAACTGCTGTCATGAATTTCCCAAAAAGAAGGCTTAGACAAATTTTGAAAATTTGGTAATATTATAAAGTCAGTGGGGGACATACAACTAAAATATATTAATTGTTCTAGCACTTCCGGTTATACCGAAAATTAACTTCAACTGCCTATTTTATACCCTGGATATTATTTATTTTCTAGATTTTGCGTAAAATTCTGAACATATTTTATGTGTAATATCCCATACCTAAGTCTCACCGTTTTTGACTTATTTTATATTTAATGTCAAAAATGATGATTGCAAGCTATTACATAACGATCAGATTTTGTCTTAAATTAAAGACTGTAATAGGAATTAGATTACTTGTAGAGAAAGACCTTCTTTAGTAGAGTGTAGTGACATTTTAACAATTAATAAATACAGGGTGGTCAAAAATATTTGTTAAAAATTATTTTGACAAAAACCTTCAAAATATACAGGGTGATTCAAAAATCGATCACGAAACTTAAGGGGTGATTCTACTTGACAAAATAAGGGTAGAGCTTCATATAAATTTTTTCAAAATGTTATTTGTTTTCGAGTTACAAGCCATCAAAGTTCAATTTTTGATTTTGGTTTTTTCGCCATATTGCTATTTATTTCTTAACCAATCTAGTTGATACTTGGCACACAAATCGAGCTTTGCAGATTCTAAAATTTTAAGATAAAAGTACTTTTTTAGATACCGCCAGAGGGCACTTTACCTAAAACTTAAAAGTTATTTACATCATAACTTTTTATTTTGACAGATATCGCAAAGCTGGGGCGCCATTTTATAGACAATCAAAAACTTAAAAATAATGTACTCTTTATTATAGTCGATCAACCTCACCGTTTAGGCACCAATAGACATCAAAGTTTTCATCAATTTCAATCAAATTACCTACATACATACAGGGTGTCCAGTAACTCAACCGACAAACTTTACAGGGCGATTCTATAACAAAAAATTGAAAAGAACTTCATATAAACATATGTCCTAAACGTCTTAGTTTTTGAACTATAGGGTGTTAAAAATTTAAAAGAAAAAGTTTTTTTTTAATATTTTAACACAACGTAGCAATAGTACTTTTGTCTTAAAATTTTAGAATCTGCAAAGCTCGATTTGGTGCGAAATATCAACTGGATTGGTTAAAAAATAAATGCAATATGGCGAAAAAACCAAAATAAAAATTGAAGTTTGACGGCTTGTAACTTGAAAACGAATGACATTTTGAAAAAAAATTATATAAAGCTCTACCCTTATTTTGTCAAGAAGAAACTCCCTCTTAAGCTTCGTGATCGATTTTTTAATCACCCTGTATTTTTTAATGGAAACCCCTAGCTTTTATTACCTCATCCTATTAATTAAAAATAGGGGTGGGTTTTTACAAAAATTTCTATTTAAAAAATGTATAGTTTTCAAAATAATAGAATAAGGTAAATAAATGATAGGGGTTTTCATTCGAAAAAAGTAGCTTTAAAGGTTTTTCTCGATATTTATTTATTTATTTATTTTCAGTATCTAATTTTTAACAATTACTTTTTACTTACCTGTATTTATAGTTTCTAAACTGTTAAAATATTAATGCATTTTACTAAATGCATTTTACTAAGAAGGTCTTTCTCTACAAGGAATCTAACCCTTATTCCTATTATAGGCTTTAGTTTAGAAACACTTGATAGTTACGTAATGGCTCATAAATGTCATTTTTGACACAAAATTTTAAAATAAGTCAAGAACAGTGGGACTTAGGAATAGGGTATTATACCTAAATAAAATGTTTAGAATTTTATGAAAAATCTAAATAATATACAGGGTGCTCTATTTAAAATAAGGAAGTTCATACTAACTTCCGGTATTATCAGCTAGTGCTAGAATAGTCAAACTATTTGAGTTAATGTCCGCCACTGGCTTTATATTGTTCCCAAATTTTTAAAAATATTTAAAGCCTACTTTTTAAGAAATCGATCGCAGCAGTTTGTCTTGAGACACCCTGTATATCTCAAAAAGTGTTTAATACCTAACATCATTGAACAAAAACCTCAATTTTAAAAGTGGTAATAGAGAATTATTGCCTACAATGTAATAAGGAACCATCATGTTTTTCCTTAACACCGGACTTGATAAAATCTTTAACTGTTACTCATAACCCAATATTTATTTTATAGCTCCTTTAAATTGTAGGTAGAATATGATAAGTTAATGTGTTGTATCTTGACTTCAAGATTCTAAATACTATTGTTGCTTATCAATAAAGGGCTTATAATTAACCTGCAAAAAGAACACCCTTTGATTAAGTGACAAAATAAATAATTAATAGTTTAAAAAACTAAAAAACACGCTTTTATATGCAACCGAACTAAAAATTAAAAAATAATTTTTCATTAAAAAAAATATTTTCACTTTATAGTAAAAAGCGTGGGGTGCTTAATATATTAAATGTTATAATTATTCTATTTGCAAATATCTATGATGGAAAAGTTATGAAAAAATAGTAAAATGCACCCTACGCTTTTTACTATGAAGTGAAAATATTTTTTTAATGAAAAATTATTTTTAATTTTTAGTTCGGTTGCATATAAAAGCGTGTTTTTAGTTTTTAAACTATTAATTATTTTTTATTTTTAGTTCGTTATATTGCACAAAATTCTTAATATAACAGTAAATTAGAACATACTATTTAATTAAGCAGCAAAAGAAAATAACTAGCCCCCTATGAAATGACAATGGTAGCAAATTTTAAAATTTGCAAAAGATTGCAACTCACTAAAAATTTCTTCTTCATTAAGTAGCAAGTTTCAAATTTTGCCAACAGATGGCAATCCAGGCAATGTTTGGACCGTTGCCAACATTTGCAATCCACTAAAAAATTTCTTCTTCATTTAATAGCAAAGTTTGAAATTTTTCCAACAGATGGCATCCTAGGTGTTGTTTTTATAATATAATGGAATTTTTTTCCTGGCGAATAAAAAAAGATAAAGGGATACTGTTTGCAGATTATTGCATTGTCATGGGTCCTTAATACGTGTGCAAAGTTTCAAAGAAATCGAATAGCTGGAAGTTGGTTAAAATTAGGCTCAAAGATTCCGTTACATAGGCAGCCAGATAGATAGTTACAACCCAAGTTAATAAAAGCGTGTTAAAAAAAGTGTAACACAACCGCCTCTCCCTTAATTATTGCAAAGCAGAATTGGAAAACATTCTTAAGATTGAATTTAAGACCATTTTACAATTAGCAGTAAGTTCTTCATAGTCCCTTGGTATATTAAAGTTTTCTTATTTCTTGAAGCTGGGGTAAAACAATATTTTAAAAATCAGCAGGACTGCATTCAGAATCGACGCTCACTAAACTAAAGTGACCACACGTCCCGACTTTGGCGAGGACAGTCCCTGGAGGACGGTCCGCGTCCCGATTTTTGGTGGGACTGGGTGTAAACAAGGAAACTAAGGTTTTCGCGGATTTGAAGACCTTTCTTTTATGTCCTTTTAAAAATTTGGGAGATGAAAAATAAGCTTTGAATTGGTCAATGTATTCTATCTACCATTTTCTGTTGGAACATTTCAGCAAAGTGAGGACCTTTTTTTAAACGGTTTTACTTAACTTGACCTGTTTAACATATTTTTTTACATAATTTATTGCTTTTCAAAAAACATTAGGGAAAAAATAAAATTTCCATCTTATTAAACTTTTTTCTTTGCCCTGCTTCTGATTGAAACTGTTTTTAATTTACTTACTACTTTACACTAAACACCTAGTAAAGACATAAGCAAAACTGAACATAAAAAACAAATTAGTTTGCGAGAAATTGGTAAATTTTACAAGTTTGTCAAATCAAAATGCACCCTAGTGGTTCAAGTTTCATTCATACATTTGATTAGTTAATAGAATAAAAAGTCAGTAGGAATATTCCTTACCATAAAATATGTTTAAATTTATAAGGAATACTTTTTATTTTTAAAACTAAATCAAAAAAAAAAAAACTTACAAATCCAAAGCAATCTTAGGAATTTGCACCATATATCTTGGCACTGCTCTGGATCTTCTTCTCGATTTAGGCGATCTTGACCTTCTCCTAACTGGTGACTTTCTATCTTTTTCCTCCTTTTCCCTTTCTCTTACTCGCTCTTCTCTCCTTCTCTTTCTATCAACTTCATCATCATCTCTGTCTCTTGACCTAACCCTTCTGTCTCCTATAGAAGGTTTGGATCTATCTCTGCCGACATCTCTACCCACAAGTGATCCTCTTCCAAAACCATTTCCACTGTCTGCAGGTGGTGGCACGGCATTATAGCCACTTGAATGATCTCTACCTCCACCCCTTGAATCTCTTGATTGCTGCTGACCTCCCTGAATAACCTGAACCCTTGTAGCATTCCATTTGAATGGCATAGACGAATTGAAGGTAGCTTCCACAAGTACTCTATCTCCAACCATGGGATTAGAGCCTTTAACAACTGAGTTCCTCGGAAAAAAACTTCATCATCAATAAAGCCAAAGTTGTCATGAATTTGGGTTACAGTCCCAGTAAATACTCTTTGTTTAGTTCCTGTAACAAAAATTTAAAAATATAAAGATATTTTCTTTGTACCTATCCAATACTGTACCTAACTGTTAATACTTTTTATTTGATGTTGAGAATTTTAAAGTACCCAAGTAAATATCCAATATTTTTCAACAATTCTTAGTTAATGTCTTAGTTAAATAAAAAACATTACTGCCATGCAAAATAAATTGGTGGAAACAGTAAAAACACCAAAAAAACAAATAACATCAACTTCATACTGTAGAACATAATAAATTTATAGATTTAAGCAGTTTTAAATTACTTTATAAGAAAAATAAAATTAAAAAACTAAGAATTAACAGGGTGTACAGTAACTCAACCGATAAACTTTATGGGGTGATTCCACAATAAATATTTTGAAAAAACTTCATATGTCCTAAATGTCTTAATTTTTGAACTACAAGTTGTTAAAAATTTTAAAGACATTGTTTTATTATTTTAACTTTTATACCAATTCAAATATTTTGGCGTAGCAAAAAAATATTTTTACCAGTGCATTGGGGTTTAAGATAGCTATTTATTAAGAAAAAATAGTACGCCACTGCATTATTCAAAAATAAAAATATTTTTTAAAATTCAAATTTACTTTGGAACAAATTTGATCTCTTGCCCTTTTTTATATGTACAGTTTTTGTGTAAATAAAAAAAAACATTATTTTCTAAGAATACATGGTTGAACTGCTTTTTATCTAAATTAAAGAATAAATATTTAAGCTGATTTTTTTAATGTACAATTTGATAAAAGCAATGCGAAATGAACATACATATACAAAGTTCTGTTTTTTTAAGTGAACCTTTGCAGTTTAATGGTAAACTAGGTATATGTGATGTGAATTAAATAATGTGTAGCCTTAAATCAAGAATAGTGTGCAAAAAGAAGGTGGAACGTAGTAAAAATTAGGCTTAAAATAGGGTTGTTTTTATTTTCAAGTTTCATTATGTATACCTTGAAAACAAAACGTTGTCGACTTAAACACTTTTTCTTTGTATTAAATTGCAAAGCTTTACTTTCTAATACAAGATGCTTCAAGGGAAATAAGTGCTGTTTAAAAGACATAGGTAATCTTACCTGATCCAGAGTTATTTTGTACGTTGCTGTTCAAATTTGTGTTTTGAAAAGCAGTAGGATTTAAACCTCGTGGATTTGGATAACTGACGGCCGAAAGTTGTTGTTGAAAGATCGGATTTGATGCTAACGAAGCATTAAGTTGAGAAGCAGCCATCTGTTGCAATCCCAAGCCTAAATTTTGTTGGTTTAGCCCCATATTTTGAAATACTTGCTGTTGTTGAAAGGGAACAATGCCGGAATGATTTAAATTTCCAAGACCTAGTTGAGGTTGCATCGAGTTTCCCTGGTTCATGGGAGGTTTATTTCCCCAAACTGAATTTTTATTATTGTAGTTACTCATATTTACAAACAAAAAACGGAAAAACAACGAAACAAAAACCCAAATTAAATTTAAGGTTTTGACGATGTAATTTTCGAACTTACGTCACTTAAATTGAGCCACCATTTTGTTGTGATTGTTGTGTTTATTAGGCGCATGTCGAGAAAAGAGAAAGTATGTTCCGCAAACATACTCTGATTTAGGCTAAGTTCCATTTATCTACCTGGTTGATCGGCTGGTTACGCGATAATTATTCCTATAAATATATTCTTGTGAAAAATATATTAGGATATTATGTAAGCGAGTTAGGCACATTTTTTCGCCGTTTAATAGACATACAGGGTGTTTCTTAACAAATACAACAAATTTTAGGAAGTGATTGTCCACCTGTATATGAACCTATGTCCTAAACGTCATTTTTTTAAATATTGTTTTTTATAAAAACTTTTATATCGATTTAAATATTCTTTAAAAATTTGGGATACTTGCACCAAAAACATTTATGGGCATACAAGAAAAAAAATTACCAGTTTCTTTTATGCTCCAGAACCGCCCGAAACGGCACCATAGGTGTTCCTTTACAATTTTTTGACATTTTTTCATTTTGTATAACCGTTCTTGACACTATTGACAGTTCACAGAACGGTTCTACAAGGTTAAAGGAATACACTAATTTAATGTTCTGACTGATTGACAGTGTTATTAGGCCGCTAGACTGCTAACGTGCGGTCCGATTTAAGTGAGCGCACCAACACCTGTTTGCAGTTTTAATAATTCGGGCCACTTGTAAGTATGATTACAAATTCAACAAGTTCAACATAACCAAACAAACCATTTTTTAATATAAACATATGTAGTATAACTGATGAAGATGGGCAAATGCTTGTATTTCAAGCATTTTGCGCAATCGAGGCAAGTGACAATAGAAACATTTTATTTTGGACGCTTCAAATCAGGGACACAATACATCGATTCAAATAAATGGCGCGAAAAAACGTCGATGCTTAGGATGCTAACAATCCGACCCGTGAGTACTGTCAGCACTAGGGTGTGACGTCATAGCTTCCACAACGCTAACGATAAGCGTGAAAAGCACAAATCGGACCGCGTGTTGGTACGCTATGAGCGCTGCAGGGGCGGTCATATCGACTTTCTGATTATGAACAAACATTTTGGCATTTTGGTGCCCCTAGATAAAAATCTAATTTTAAAGGAGGTTCAAATTTTTTCAAAAGCAAAAAAAAAAGGTCCTCTAACCTCTTTTTATTGTTTTCACGTATTTGAAAAGGTCCTTACTCTTCAATTCCATCATCAGCCTTACCCCTCGGACCAAGCTTGGGGGGACCCTCAATAAATGCCCATATTTGCCATTAGACATGTATGAAACACAATGAAATAGAAAGGATGTCGCATACAAGAGGGGCATGCCCCCCTATATGAATCGCCCCTAAAGCGTTGTGAACATAATTCGGACCGCGGCATTAGTGTATTCCTTTTACCTTGTAGAACCGTCCTCTGAACTGTCAATAGTGTCAAGAACGGTTCTACAAGGGCGCATTCAGATTCGACAAAATTGGGGTATGTATGAAACACAATGAAATAGAAAGGATGTCGCATCCAAGAGGGGAGATTCGACAAAATTGGGGTAAAATTTACCCCAACGAATTTGTACCTTATGTTTAGTTTTGATAAGGTCTTGCTTATTGCGCATGTCTTTATGTGCGCATATGTCGGCCAATTACCGAGCGTTGATTCTGAATGCGCCCCAGCACGAAAACCAAATGAGGGGTTGGTGCATGAGGGGCAAGGAGCAAGAAAAACGGAGTAGTTGAGGTGCATAACACTTTCCGTCACTGGAACCCCATAAAGTAGAACGAAATGATCCTGAGCTACTCGGGAGCGCTCTATATATATGCGTCACTGGAAAGCTACTCTAGTTAACCGGGGCGCATTCAGAATCGACGCCTGATAATTACCCGGTAAAGACATGCGCAAAATGCAAGACCTTATATCAAAACTAAACATAGGGAACAAATTCGTTTGCAAAGGTCAAGGTTGGGGTAAAGTTTACCCCGATTTTGTCGAATCAGAATGCGCCCCCGCTGAGTAAGCGAAGTGCCAAAATTGTCAGATTACCATCAGATTATATGGCTTTAAGTCGACTGTCAATGAGAGCGGTTTTCCGCTCGCGGATAATAATCAGCGTTGTGATTGGCTGGAAAAGCATTTTAAATTTGCACTAACCAATCACCAACGCTGAATTATCATCCGAGAGCGGAAAACCGCTCTCATGGACAGCTGGCTTTATTTGACAGTTTTGACACTGGGCTTACCCAGCGAAGAGTTATCCTTTTAGCGGTTTCATTTGCAACCAACTACGGTATAAATTCGATGGCTCATGATATTTAAACTGTTAAAATGACTAGAATAAATTAAAAACAGTTTGTGAAATTTATGCTTTTTACAAGATTAGGATTTTAAGCCAGAAATACGTCAAATATACTCCTTTACTAATATACAAGAGGAACAACTACTAGTTAACATCTTAAAAAAATTGGTTCAAACACCATTAAAAGTTAATGTCTCGAAGTAAAATATTTACTCATATATTTTCATTTCTTAACCGAGATATGAATAATGAAACTTACCCGCAGTCACGGCACTGCACACGGCCTAATGTTATTAGATGAATTTGGTGACATCAGTTGTTTATGCGTGAACATTTAAATTTTTTAAACTTTAAATGTTTTCAGCTCTATTATTATTATATAATATTTAAATATAAAGAGTTATTTTATATACAGGGTGTTTCAGAATAAGATGATATTCTTTTAGAATGTGAATTCTTAGGTATAATTTTAAGAAGAAAAGCACAAATAAACTTATGTCCTAATATGACTTATATTTTAAGATACAGAGTGGTAAAACAAGCTTGTTTTTTTTAAACCTTATGTTCCTGTATCTCACGAGTTAAGCCATTTAGGACATGGTTAAATTTGTAGTTTTCTCTTTAAAATCACCCATGGAAATAACCTCTAAAAATTAAGCATCTTATTCTGAATCACCTGTATAGCTAGATGGATAGGATAGATTATTAGATATCGTTTATTATCATACAGTACAAGTTGTACAAAGGGTCGTCAATATAGGAAAAAATCTTCTTGTGTATAAACATATATATTCGGGTAACAAAAAATCATTTATTTTATTGACATTAATATTTAAAATTATTATTTAAGCAGTTTTGATAAAAATGCAGAATTTGAATAACTGTAATAAGCAAAATGTATCGAAATTGGGATAATCAACCCTTTTTACCAAAGGGTGCAAATATCCATAACTATATCACTTAGCATTACCGGTGTATCAGAACGTGGTTCTCGAACATGCTTTACACACTTTTTTGTTTTTTCCGTAAGTTTCTAGAACGTCTGTGAAAATCCTAAAATTTGAATTTTTTTATGATTTACCGTAAATAATAGGATTTTATTTTTATTTGTTTTAAAATATAGTTTGTTTAATACAACGTGTGCAATAAATTACTGCTACTTTTCAATTTAAATTTATATTTTAGTTATTGTTTTGACTAGAGTAGCACTTCCGTTAAAAATGGCCCTCTTCGCTCTCTCTCGTCAAGCCGCTTCTATTTCTTTCCAAAGCGCATTTGCCGGTCAGTGCAGAAGTTTGCGTCCAGGTTTTGCCACATCAATTATAAGAAATTTGTGTTCGAAAATGGGTCTCCCAAGAGTATTCTTTGATATGACTGCCGATGGCCAACCCGTTGGTCGTATTGTAATTGAGGTAAGTCTAATTTTATAAGTTTTACGGTAAAAAACCTATCACGTTTTTTCGGCCAACCACCATGCTTTATTGCATGTCACCGGTTGCCCGGGTTTAATCGTAGTTTAGCTTTTATTTAAATGATTTTTTGGTTTTTATTAGCTAAGCAATTTCGTTTTTTTGTAAATTTTATTATTTTTAAATAAATTATTAGTATCAAAAATGCCGTTATCTGCAGTGATTTGGAACCTCCCATGTAAGCGTCAAATAACCGGTGTTTTTTCAAGGTTGTTGGTCTTCTATTGGCCTTTTTAGTCGATACAGAACAATAAAATTTTAAGTATTGTGGGAGATATTATTAGTCACCTCTGATATCTTAATAATATCTAAAATTAAAATGCGTGCATGCTTATGTAGTTGACACGCGGTATTTTATACAGTTCTAATAAAAAGTACAAAGATCACATACGGCGATTAGTAGCGCCGACTCGGAAATTTCCATTCTTATTTATACATTTCTTGAAAGCATTGTATTAAAAGAGTTTTATCTTAGGTGTTTTACTTCATTACTAGAGTACAATTTATTTATTTTTTCTGCGTTTTTAGGTTATTCTTATTCATTGTCATTTCATATTAAAGAATAAAATATAATCTTTGGTAATTGTTTATGTACCGGACACTACGACGATTTTGATCATTTTAAGCATACCTATAGGGTTTTTTGGGGCGCTGATTACGAATCTAAAAGAATTTTGGTAATTTGCTAGAAAATTGCCGCAACTCTAATATTGATAAAATTTAGTATAGGGGGATTTTTTGAGGTGCTGATCATGAATCTGAAGAATTTTTTGGCGAAAACGTTTCGTTCTCGATATATCCATCATCAGACTTCAATTTTAAACTAATCCTATAATTACTATATTTCCCTTTCTTTGGCACACAATTCTTGATTTAAAGCTAAGTGGCACACAATATTTGATTTTCACTTTTTAAAAACCCATTTTTCTTCGTAATTTACATTATTTTTGCATTAAATTGCATAGCTTTACTTTGAATTGTTTCAAATTCAGTGTGCCATGAAGCCCTATGTGTACTTATGGTTGTGGCATTATCAAAGTAAAGCCATTTAATGTAATGCAAAAATAATGTAAGATCGTAGAAAAACAAGGTTTTAAAAGGTGAAAATCAAATATTTTGTGACACTTAAGCTTTAAATCAATAATTGTCTGCAAATAGAAGGAGGAATATAAAAAAAATAGGAGTTGCTGCAAGTTTCTAGAAAATTACCAGAATTTGATTTCTGAGATATCCATCCTAAACTCCCAATCAAACTTAGACCGGGTTTATAAATCAAAATTTAATTTTAGCATTAGTCATAAGATTCAAGAACATACATTTAAATTGAAGTGTTTATAAATTAAATTTAATTGGTCTTAAGAAATGACCTTGAAATTCTTTAAACTCCAAAATTTAAGACAAAAATAGGAAAAAATATTAATTGCTAATGTACCATTGAAAGGTTAAAACCACTAACTCCTTTTTAATCAAGTAGCTAATGATTGTCACCAAAAAAGTTTATACTAATAATTACTAATACTAAAGTTAATTTCTGATTTATAAACTCGGCCCTAAAAAGCAAAATTTATTTATTTTTAGGGACTGTTTATTCTCCTGGGCGTCTGGGTGGATAGATAAAACGGCCACTGTCCAGGCTGCCGCTCTGTGTCATGCAAAACTGTCACTTGTCACTTTGAGGGGCTCATGGTTAGGTCTGGTTTGTTAAATCTTTTTTTTTTAATTCCTTAATAAAGCAAAATAAATATATAAAAAAATTACTACCTTGAACATGACACCCCCAATGTGACAGTTTTGCATGACCGTCTATAGCGCTTCAAACCAATCAAATTACACAAAGCGGCACCCGGGACAGTTAAGTAGTCGTTTTATCTATCCTCTGGGTCGCCCAGAAGAATAGACAGTCCCTTATTTTTACTATATTACCCTTCCTTTTTGCAAATAATTCTTGATTTAAAACTAAATTGGCACTAAATATATTTTTTTCTATTTATTTTACCCTTTTTTTCATAAAATTGCAAACCTTCTTTGGTATAGCCATAGCCATAGGCATTGTTGAAAGAGAAGCTGTGAAAATTTATGAAAAAAGGCAAAATTTAGTTGTCAAGACAATTAAAAAAAGAAAATTTTAATGAAAGGTTTTAAATTCAATATATTCATTATTGTCTTAAGAAAATATAAAATTTTTGTTAAAATTAATGGTTTAAATATTTACATACAAATCATACCTAATTCATAAAAGTTTAGAAAACGAAAAGAAAAAACGATTTTAAAAACGAAAAAAGGATCAGGAACTACTTTTTACATTTTAAACTTCAAAACTGTCAAAAAAATACTACTACTATTGGTGTATTCCTTTTATGCTTTAGAACCGCCCAGAACGACACCATAAGTATTCCTTTTGTAGTGGAGTTGTTCTGCAGAACCGTTCTATTACCTCTCCCCTTGCCTCTCATGCACCATCATCGAAGGAGGTGCACGAAGTGTTCTGACACTAATGACATATGCCAAAAGGCAAATAGTAAAAATACTTGGTTATATTTGAAAAATATCTAAAATAATTTACTGTGGTTAAATAATTAACCCGAAAAAATTAATATAAACCACGGATGACTAAAACAAAAACCAAACAAAGAACAACAAATCTGTCAAATCTTATAAATGTCATGTCAACGGGCAAATCCTACTATTTTTTGGTGTTCCTTTTAAAACTGGTTTGAACGATTCTGAAGAACGGTTCTACAAGTTAAAAGGAATACACCATATAAGTGAAGCTACAGCTTTGGGTTAGCTGTTGTCATTTACTGTTAACAAAATGTCTTACAGGTTTTTAAAAAATCATTATTTTTTTAATTGCCTTGTATGATGTGTTAAAAAAAAGTTATTTAATTGTGATAATAAAATATCAGAAACAAGTAAGGTAATAATTTATAAACAAATAAGATTACTCCCTTTCAACAGAAAATCATTCAGGGCGATTAAAAACTATTAAAAGTGATTCAATTTTTTCAAGAACTTCTAATCAACCTGTAGAATGTGTTGTTAACAGTAAATACTGTAACAGAATGACTTATTCCCTGTTACTAATATATTACTTAGACAGTGAGCTAGTCCTATAAAATAAGTGGTAGCGCGGCACCTAGCAAACAGTGTCCAAGTCATGATACAACAAAATTAAGAAGAACAAAAAATTATAATTTGATGAAGACACTCTGGTAGCATGAAGATCTTGTAGAACAATACTTAGTTAGTACATGTTAGCTTATTCCAAGTTACACTTACCTAATTTCTCTGTTGCTAACTTGTACTGCTTCTTTTAACGTTTTGCCACACAATTTACACAAAAGCTGTCTTTTCAAGGTTAGTAATAGGAGATGAATGTTAAATTAAAAGAAATGTTTAAACAAAATTAACTCGAATTTTAATAAAGAAAAATAACAAAAAAAATGTATAAAAATATAAGAATGATATAAAATAAAAATAGTTAAAATGAAAACTTAGAAAATCAACCAAACTCTAAAGAAAAGCATAAAAACTATAAGAAGGCTTAAATTTTCACTTAAAAAAAAAAGGTTAAAGCAAGACTTAACCGAAATCAAAGAAAGACATAGTGAGACTATTATTTAACTTATTAACAAAACTTACTCTATTGAAAACTATAGACAGACTTAAAAGTAAAGAAAAGTAGAGACATACTATTAACTAACCAACATTATAGACAGACTTTCAACTAACCAACATTATAGACAGACTAACTTTTCAATTTTATGAAACTTCCTATGGTGACTTCTGGGCAAGGGCTGTCCTTTAAAAGCCACCCCCAATATTGTCATAAAATTACTTAAAATTCTCAAAGGTTCCAATAAAATATTGAACCCACTGTAACATAAAAACACAAGACCAATTAGGGTTTGTATTACGGTCTAGACAGCATCCCTTTACTAAACATTCCTTAATTCTATTGGTTAGGGTGTAACCGACATATGGGTAGTCTTTTCTATAGTTTAAGTTTAAAGCTCTAGATGGCGTTACCTTCCTGGTTTTAGAATAAAATAAGAATTTCCCTTTTAATTCACAATAAACAAAACTTTTAATAAAACGACTGGTCAGTCCGACCTTAATCTTCAAAACTTATGATATCAACATAAAAATATAAACAAAAATGAACTTGGTCTTTGATTTTAAGGTAAATACATTCTTAAGTCTACGATTTATAGTTACAGGTGTATTTTAATGTTTCTAGTCTCTTTTCTATGTCTTTCTGTATTATAATTATTGTAAATACCATTAAAAATATTATAAACAGTACATATTATATTAAAAATTATTTCCTTTGTTTCCTTTTATTTGACAATTCTGTTTTAATCCTAACAAATTTTTATAGTAACATAATATGGGTCTTCTCTAGTTTGAGAACCCTTGTCTAGATTATATAAACATTTTAGGGTGTATTTATCTGACGATGATATATTTGTCATCTGGACGATAATATTTACAGAAAACCATAAATAGGCCCCTTCGTTTTGTATTTCTTAAACCCATTAAAAATAATCTTTAGTGACTTAAGGAAACCGACTAACATATGCTATTGCCATAAACACTTAATGACATTTATGGGATATTTCTAATTTGCTGGTACAATTTACCCCCACTTAGATTAAAACAGATAGTCAAACCAAAAAAAAGGAAAGAAAGGGATTAAAACACATAAAGAAAATCAATACCTAAAATTAATTGACCATCCGTTTATAAAACAAAAAAATTCAAAAACTAATACAATGTTGGCTTACTTTTACTATTTTTCTGCGTAAACTAACTAGAACACTAACCAGTACGCACTTCTGCTGAATGCAGTCCCTTTTCGAGCGATTTTACTGTTATCGCGAGTTCACGCACACACGCCGAAACAACTTTAGGTCTTTAATTATCTGGCCACTATCGTACTTGCGCCATTTTGAGTCCTTTTCCTTTTTCACTGTATAGTTCGGGTCACTACAAGCATCATTGTGTCCATGGCAACATTGGGTAAATATGATTGGAGAAAGGCTGCAGAGTTAACCGGAATAGCGTCTTCTCCTGGTTGGCTTCTTACTTCTTCCTTGCTTCGGGTACGTAAATGGTACTTACAACACCGGTAGTTAGTCAGCGCTTTTCCTATGGTCAGCAGCAACTGGGTGGCACATGACAGTATGAACAGTGCGCATGATCGTAGGTAGCAAAGTCGCATTTCCCTGATAACACAGATCGCACCTCTAGTTTACATGGAGGATAAGTGTTGCCGCCTGGTTACTTCTTCGTGGTCAACGATATATTAACCGTCGATACAAGAACACATTAATTTTTGTGTATGAGCTGCATTCGTCGAAAAGTGCTTTCGTAGTTTCTGTGGTCCTGGAATGACTTCACGGACAGCAAGGATATCCTAGTTAACTCTGTTGCCAAAACTTCGCAATCATATGCATTTGTTAGAGTATACCCATTTATTAAACGACATAAGTGGGACACGCATCAACAGGGCTGCTTCTCTACTTAAGACATCAATCTCGTGGTGTTCACTTTTAATCACATTTACGCAAAAAAAAACTAACAAAAAAAAATTTTTTACTTCATACTAATAATAAACATTTCCCCATTTCTTTTTAACAACATTTCCAAAGATAATTCGTTTCAAAGGTTTTCCAGGTTTCAAAGGCATACTTTTCTTATTACTGCTTCTCACAAGTTTATCTAATAATTGTCGTCATTAAAAGTGAATAAAAAAAATAAATTCGTATATTGCCAATAACAGTCAGGTAAAAGGATAATAAAACAAAAAGAAAATGCGAAATTTGTGATCTCTTTCCCGTTTTTACCTTAGCTAAACTAATATTAAATCTTCCATCAGTTGGTCTAAACAAAAATAACAAAACTCTTACGACCGATGTAGCAGCTAACAACAAAAAAAAAATATGCCTTAAGTTTACCATAACCAAATAGTAACCTTATTTTTTTCAAATTCAACATTCAAAAATAAAAACAAAAGTGTAAAAAAATATAAAAATTACATAAAATTATATTTAGTTCCAGTCGTATGATCGTGTTAACAATTACAATAAATTTACGCCAAAAAATATGTTCGGAAAAAAAAATGGTCAAGTAAAATTAAAAAGATCAAACCTATTCTAGTTTCAAAAATACTACTACATTACTACTTAAAACACCTTTAAGATTCGTTTTAATATCAAAATATTATCTAATACAATTCTGATTTTGTGCCAAAAAATATAAAAAAATGCCTCCAAAGAATAATTTACACTCTCCAAATTATATTATTCTTAATTAAATTACTTATTTGCTTTGCAGTTACCTGACTAAAATTAAAAACAAAACAACGCTCTAATTTTAAACTATTCTTTGTGACCAAATCTTAAAGACGTTTGAAGTTTCTCCTAATTTCGAGGGTGGAATTATTATCAACGTCACCCCGTATACACGATATTCGTTACGTGTACTAAAAATGATAATAAAAAAAATATACAAAAATCAATTTAAAATTAAAACGAACCAAACTTAAAAGCTTAATTTTGCTTTTCTTTTATATTGTTCGTTATACAACCCAAAAAATTAAAGTACTACCTTTTTAATTTCAAAATTTTTATAATAAAACCCATTCAAAAAATTCTATACCCTTAAAAAAATAAAACCCTGCCCAAATAAAAATTTTAAATTTGCTAGATAATCAACTTAATATCCTTTTTGGAACGATTGTATTGTCTACGCCACAGCCACCTTGCAGCAACTGTAAAAGGTTCACCCCAAGAAAAAAAACTTTCTTAAGAATAATAAAATTAAATAATAATAACTAAAACCCATGAATTAAAAAAAAATAATTTCCTTAAAACCTGAAAAGCTTCCTCTATTTTTTTTGTTTACCCACAAAAAAATACTGAACCGAAGTAATATTATCGTTACAGTGTAACGTTACTGGGTGTAACATCCTATTTCTCTTCCCCATATATTATTTCCCTTTTTTAACATTTTTCACAACTAAAAAAAATATTTTCCCCAAAAAAAAATTATTGATTCTTTGAAAACACTAAACACAATACTCTAAAATCACTGATAATCTCTTTTGTTCACGTTCAGAACTATTCTTGTAGTGTTTTCCAGCGTTAAATGAATGTTATCTACTTCGCCATACGATGATACCAAAAACATCTTTGTTTTATCAAAAAAATTTTTAATGTAATTAAATTAAAAGGTATACCGACAAACAAACAAAAAAAAAAACGTATGCATAAATATATTTAAGTAATTCTCGTTATCAATTACCGATTATTGATTACCACTTCCCACTTTATGATCACTAAGTTTGTAGTTTTTTTTCGAAAATATTCATATAGCTTTTTAAAAGCTGAAATATTTTCCTTTATCTTCATCTTGCAAATGATCTACCATGTCCGCCAAACATGTTCTATGCCTGTCGCATAGCCTCGCATCATTTCTCTCCCTTGGACATTTACAGAAATTTAGAAGAGGTTCTGTTTACCGTTCGTAATCTAGGTCACCTACATTTACCAATTTTATTAGGGGGTGTGTCTTATAATGGTCTGAGGTATTGTAATTACATTAAGTAGGCGTACAATATACTTAGTACCTGTTTCTTTTTGCTAGTGGTTCAATTGATATTTACAATACTTATAGATATCTACCTCTCTTTATTGATATGCTTTAGTGGCTAGCAAATTATAGTGCCTGGGGGATTCCGGATATCCACAAAGACAAAAAATTTACAGCCGTGAAATTCTAGTATTACCAAGTCTTCAGACAGCCTTTACTAGGGGATGATCAGCCCTCACTAGTAGACTGTTGAATTTTATTTCTATTGTTATCCATGCTATTGTCCGCCAACTTTTCCGGTCTATTAGGCCTTAAATTAAAAACTGCTGGTAAATCAGTCGAATTAGACATACGTATCTCGCTTACAAAGGAGGGTACCACTTCCACGGTTTCTGGGTTAGTCACCTCTGTTGACGATAACCCACCGCCACTATTGCGTCATTTACGCCCTAAAACTCACATTTTCCATTTTCCTCACTGTATCCCTTGTGAGTGGCCTTTTATCCACTATCACGAAATACGTAGTTATCGATAAACATCGATGTAAAGCGCTAATTCAACAACACTACTGTCTTGATCAACAATAGGGTAGGATTTTCCTAGTTGTCCATGCAAGATTAAACCGTATCCCCATAGTTCCCTTCTATGCCAGGATAACCACACAACATACGTAATGTTTCACTTCTACATTCCCCGTATATTTTTCACTTTATTTCCTCGTTTATTACTCTTTAATAAACACTACAACACAAAACAGCACACTTAAAAAAAACACAAACTCTACAAAAATTATTTAATCATGACTTACTTTCTTTTAAAAAAATTGTCGGAATATTAAACGATAAAATTTTTAATGTTTCGAATCGGTAACCCTTTTAATCCTCGCGTCAATAACTGTGTGTCAGTGCCACTGAATCCCAAAAGTAAATAATTCCTAAATATTTCTTTAATTTATATATAATAAAAAAAAATTCACACAATCAAATATTAAAATTACGGAACCACGCCTTTACTTAAAGAAAGAAAATTTAAAATAATTTGTTTACTTTTTATTAAGTATAAACAGAGAAAAAAAAATTAAGAATATTTTAAAGTTTCGACGCATATACAAAAAAAAAACTATAAAATGCTGTCCGAAATTTTGAAAATAGTAAAATCTAATAAAAGCTAAACGTAATTGCTATTTAAAATGCATAGTTCGGAATTTACCCACTTACAAACAGACATGTTTAATTCCACAGATTAAGTTAGTTTTATATAAAGAATATTCATTAACAATTTTGTTCTACTTAATCAAAAAAAAATTACTTTAAGCTTGTTCCGAATCTTAACTCGTCTTTAAACACCTATTACATAATTAAACTCTCTTTCTAACGTTAACTTTTGTGATTCAATGTACACCTTACACCTTAAATAAAAATCGCGCGTACAGATTTTTATTTATAAACCTACTGCAATGTAATACATAAAAATGGGACTTCGCACGGTTTAGGATTGCCAAACTACTATATCTTGAATATCATGCCCTTTAAATGATTCTAAATAATTTTCAAATCCAGGTGTGTCTCCCTACCTAATAAATAAAAATGTATCAAACAGTCAGCAGAAAACCTATTTACAACCAATTCATTCCAAAACCGAAAATTAAAAATTTGTCAACCCATAAAACCTCTGAAAAATAAAAGAAAATAATTGTTTATTACCAGGTAGATGAGGGTTCAAATCCAATAAAAAAAAAGTGTTTACTAAAAACCTTTAGAACATCCTATTTGACTTTAATGATGATCGGTCTACCCTGCTGGCTCGCTTTGCTGAAATAAAACTAAAAATATTTTTTCCCAATCTAGATGTATCATTCGTTGCTTTTAGTAATCTGTGTGTTATATGCCAATCTTTTAACTGCAAACCTATTTATTCACTAAAAAAATAATCCAAAGGAAAAAAAAACACAACGTAGCACCTGAAATAAAATAAAATGCATTATCCCTGGATTAACAAAAATTCTTATACGGGCAGCTTTCTCCTCTCTATTTTTTTCTTTCCGTCAAAATCTCCTATTTTGCCAATTCTGTGCAAAAAAATCACTTTTCCATAACTCAATCAAACATTGCACTCCAAAATTTAATTAAAAAAATAAAAAAATACCAACCATAAATAAATTCTTGACAATCCTCTAACCGTCCCAATTCTACATATTTTACAATGACGTGTATTTGCAGCTACACGTCAAGGGAGTCTGCTATGCCTAAGTTAGTCTTAATCAAGTCTCTATAATAAAAAAAAAACTAAAATACGATACTTGTGTTCTCTCAACATTTACCGATAAAATATCTGCTTAAAATATTATGCCATGTATTTACTTGAATTAACTTAGCTTTAGCTTAACACAACAAGTATCTTAATTTTAATTTCTTTTTGGTTAGTCTACTAAACTATGACTTCTTCTTATTTCTCTGGACGTTCCATGTGCCTTCATCCTCTGAAAACCCTACTATAATATTGTGTAACCTAATTTTCTATCGCTTTATGAAAATTATTCAAATACAGTAACTATATCTATAACAAATTTAACCACAAAACTTAAATGCACCTAAATGGTTTATTTCAAAATTTAATACAAAATTTACTTTAGAGAAAAATACATATTCATAAACTACAAAAAAAATACCTATTAAACAAAATAAAATTTACGCAATTCGCAACTTGGTATTTGTCTTTAATTTACTTCTAAAAAAAACATAAAACATCTACTTTTATTTAAACTTTTTACGTTTTCTTAAGGTCTTACTAAATAAAAACAATAAAATAAAAATTTTCATATTCTGGCGTTTGATTCTTTATGCTAAAGTTATAAAAATAAAATACTTTTTAAAAACAGTAATGTTTTTTTTGTAAAAACAAACTTTAGATCCCTTTTAGCTGGCATCAAAAATGTAACTTTAGATCCCTTAAGCTGGCTACCAAAAATATAACTTTAGATACCTTAAGCTGGCCACCAAAAATATAACTTTAGATCCCCTAAGCTGCACACCAAAAATGTAACTTTAGATACCTTAAGCTGGCCACCAAAAATATAACTTTAGATCCCTTAAGCTGCACACCAAAAATGTAACAGAATGACTTATTCCCTGTTACTAATATATTACTTAGACAGTGAGCTAGTCCTATAAAATAAGTGGTAGCGCGGCACCTAGCAAACAGTGTCCAAGTCATGATACAACAAAATTAAGAAGAACAAAAAATTATAATTTGATGAAGACACTCTGGTAGCATGAAGATCTTGTAGAACAATACTTAGTTAGTACATGTTAGCTTATTCCAAGTTACACTTACCTAATTTCTCTGTTGCTAACTTGTACTGCTTCTTTTAACGTTTTGCCACACAATTTACACAAAAGCTGTCTTTTCAAGGTTAGTAATAGGAGATGAATGTTAAATTAAAAGAAATGTTTAAACAAAATTAACTCGAATTTTAATAAAGAAAAATAACAAAAAAAATGTATAAAAATATAAGAATGATATAAAATAAAAATAGTTAAAATGAAAACTTAGAAAATCAACCAAACTCTAAAGAAAAGCATAAAAACTATAAGAAGGCTTAAATTTTCACTTAAAAAAAAAAGGTTAAAGCAAGACTTAACCGAAATCAAAGAAAGACATAGTGAGACTATTATTTAACTTATTAACAAAACTTACTCTATTGAAAACTATAGACAGACTTAAAAGTAAAGAAAAGTAGAGACATACTATTAACTAACCAACATTATAGACAGACTTTCAACTAACCAACATTATAGACAGACTAACTTTTCAATTTTATGAAACTTCCTATGGTGACTTCTGGGCAAGGGCTGTCCTTTAAAAGCCACCCCCAATATTGTCATAAAATTACTTAAAATTCTCAAAGGTTCCAATAAAATATTGAACCCACTGTAACATAAAAACACAAGACCAATTAGGGTTTGTATTACGGTCTAGACAGCATCCCTTTACTAAACATTCCTTAATTCTATTGGTTAGGGTGTAACCGACATATGGGTAGTCTTTTCTATAGTTTAAGTTTAAAGCTCTAGATGGCGTTACCTTCCTGGTTTTAGAATAAAATAAGAATTTCCCTTTTAATTCACAATAAACAAAACTTTTAATAAAACGACTGGTCAGTCCGACCTTAATCTTCAAAACTTATGATATCAACATAAAAATATAAACAAAAATGAACTTGGTCTTTGATTTTAAGGTAAATACATTCTTAAGTCTACGATTTATAGTTACAGGTGTATTTTAATGTTTCTAGTCTCTTTTCTATGTCTTTCTGTATTATAATTATTGTAAATACCATTAAAAATATTATAAACAGTACATATTATATTAAAAATTATTTCCTTTGTTTCCTTTTATTTGACAATTCTGTTTTAATCCTAACAAATTTTTATAGTAACATAATATGGGTCTTCTCTAGTTTGAGAACCCTTGTCTAGATTATATAAACATTTTAGGGTGTATTTATCTGACGATGATATATTTGTCATCTGGACGATAATATTTACAGAAAACCATAAATAGGCCCCTTCGTTTTGTATTTCTTAAACCCATTAAAAATAATCTTTAGTGACTTAAGGAAACCGACTAACATATGCTATTGCCATAAACACTTAATGACATTTATGGGATATTTCTAATTTGCTGGTACAATACCAACGGTTACATCAAAGTTATAGTTTTACCTTTCCTTAACAATTTCTTTTTTAATTGTCTTAATAACTTAATAATTAAAAGAGAAAATATGACTTTTTAAATTAAAGTATTTTTATATTGAGGCTTGTGGATAAAATCGAAAGTGTATTAGTGCCTGTGAAAACAGGTGATATTTTGATTTTTACAGCCTACTTAGCAAAAAACATTTTTAAAACAAATAATGGCGGTACTTGATTTTCTTTAATTGATTATCTAGACAAATAGAATACAAAATTTTAAATGTTTTGTGGAAATATGCAATTGGAATTTACTGGGTTTTCCAGCTTCGCTCTGATGTAGTACCAAAACTGCCGAAAACTTCCGTGCTCTTTGTACCGGCGAAAAGGGCTTTGGATACAAGGGATCCACCTTCCACCGTGTCATCCCAAACTTCATGTGCCAAGGTGGTGACTTCACAGCCCATAATGGTACTGGTGGAAAATCCATTTACGGAAACAAGTTTGAGGATGAAAACTTTACCCTAAAACACACTGGCCCTGGTATCATGTCGATGGCCAATGCTGGACCTGATACCAACGGATCACAGTTCTTCATCACCACAGTCAAAACCTCATGGTTGGACAATAGGTAAGAAATATGCAAAATAGTTTTTATAGTGACAGCCAAGAACACTTATGAAAAAAAATCCTAAAACAATTAATTTTGCGTTTTGTCAATTGCTTCTGCTTATCTAATAACCTAAAAATGATATTGACATTTAGCTCAGAATGCTGTTTGTGAAAATAATTAAAATATCAGAATGTGTGGTTAGTTGGTATGATATCCCAAAAGATATTTATAATAGTTGTTTAGAACTTAATCTAAGTGAATTTACAAAGTTTAAAAATTTAAAAACAATTTTTTTTTGTTTTTTTTTCTTTTAATTTTTAGTAAGTTTTGCTTTCTAGCAAGTTTTCTCTGCCAACAGCTAATAAAGAATTTTAACTGGATTATCCTCACTCCAAAAAATGTTTAAAAGTAGCCTGACAATGTTTAAATTTTTAAATTTAACTTAAAATTCATAAGATAAACTTTAAGAAACATATATTAAAAATTCACAAATTCAAATAAATACTGACACAAAAATAGTAAAAAAAAACATGTAAAATTTTGACTTATTTAATAAAATACCAATGAAATCGTCATTAGGCATGTCTTAAAAAAAACCTAGTCTAGGTCATATTATTTATTTTATTAGTTGTATGCTATATTTTATATCTTTTATTTGACTTGTGTAAACCTCTGCTGTATTTTGACATGAATAAATTGAGTATTTGAGTATGTCTCGAACTAAAATTTTCTCCGGAATCAGCGAATTAAATTATTTTGATGGTTGGAAACTAGTTTCCTATGAAAGATTCTACCTATGCGAACATATTTATAGTTTTAATGAAATGCGCATGCGTCAGAAGGTTGCTAATAGTATTTCGGGAGAATTTGTAATATAATGGAATTTAATTACCCTCAAGTTGTTAGTACATCTGGTAAAGCAGGCGATTTGTTAATTCCATATGTTTTTTAAAAATCATCGCCATAGGAAATCACATGTGAATTTTGATACCTTTAAATATTTGATCTATTTATTTTACAACAAAACTGTATTAGACTATTTTAATAACATTGATAAGTTAAGTTCATACCCTAAATTTTGGAATATTCTAATAATCCAATAATAAGTTCTCTAAGAAAAACTATTTGTAAAATTGTTGCATACTGGATACATAAAGTAATAAATCAACCACTAATAAATAAATAACGAATAACTAATAGAAAGTGAAACGTCAAATAAAAAATTAACAAGACATTTTATTCATTATTGGTGGATTCATTAAGGTATGTATCAGGTACTCAACGATTTTACAAATAGTTTTTCCTAAATAATATTTAATTGGATTATTAGAAAATAACAAAATTTTGTGTGTAACCTTATTCTTTCTACGTCTTCAAAATAGTCACTACAGTTTTGTTGTAAAATCAATAGGTGCCAATATTTAAAGGTAATCAAAATTTACATGGGATTTCCTATGGTCAGTCTGGCAATGCATCAACCGATATGTTTTTTTTTATTTATCTTTATGACATCTCACGAAGGCTTATGCCTAAATACCAGTGTACCGTGAGTGCCGGGTTACTGGATATTTAACCCCATATTGTCGTGTTCCATCGACGTTATCCAAGCACTGAAACATGCAGTTGCATTTCACAGCACCTTTTAGACAACGCGGTAGTGCCAGCACGGACGTTATTTGTAAATAACTACTACCTAGAAAATGGCAGAATACTACACAGTGGTTTGCCATTGCCAACTGTGAGGTGACAAGCTATTAAAAATCCGATGTCCGACTCCGAGATTCGAACCCGGATCGCTGCGGTAAGAGGCTGACACGCTAGCCTCTGCACCACTGCTCGCCACATATTTGTTCAATTTATTTCAACTACTGGTATTGTTTCATTATTTAACATATTTTAATTAGTAAGCTCCTTAGTAACTAGCCGTGTTTAAAGCAATCTAGTTTAGAGTCATTTTAAAGGTAACAACTGAATAGTGACTAAATGACGATTTATAAAGAAATACACTAAACTTTATTCTCATATAGCAGTGAAGTCCCTTTTATGAAAGAACAAACCTTTAGATGTCTTCCTAATACATTTTGTCATAGCAAAGTAAAACCACAAGAAGATTTAAATTTACTGTATTCCCCTAAAATAACAAGGAACTCCAATTATTTAAAGGTGAATAGAAAATTGCCATATTAAGGTACTCATTAGATATTTGGGGTCAAGGGAAAACACGTGTATAATAACCTAAAATAGAAAACAGTATTGGTTTTAATTTAAATTTTCATAGTTTGACTGGTGCTTTTAAGATATTGGACATATGTATATTTAATATTGTTTTTACCACTAAAAAGCAAGATACTTACTACGTTTTTCAGTGTAAATTAAGGCTTTATATTGATATAAAATAGAAAGTTGCTAATTTAATTAGATGTTCATGTGTCGTGTATACATTTGACCTAAGTTATTTATGAAATGAACAATTTATTCTTTATTTAAAACGCATTTTGAATCAGTTTGTCTTCCATTAAAAATAAAATGGTTTTGACATAAAAGGATGCTTAAAAAATATGTCTGCACTTAAAAAGTATTAATTGACATATGGCGATCAACAAGATTAGGTAACGATTAGGTCTTGCAGATCGAAGTGTTGCAATTTTCTGTAAGGAAGGGCCAAAACATATTTAAAACGCTTTTATTCATTTAGTAAACGAATTTATATATTGTAGTGGTTACAAAAATTGCTTAAAATATTCCCCTTTAGGTTGTTTGCTTATTAGTACTTGTAGATTATTGTTTTTTTTTTTGTTGCAATCTGTATTGTTATGCAATTTTGCAAATATTCAATTTGTGTAATAAATTTATTTTGATAAACTTGAATATCTTATATATGGTGTTTGTCAACTGTGATGCCTAAATGCTAGGGTAGGATTTTTTTCACCAAAATAAGAAAAAAGTTCATACAGCATGTCTACCTTGGTGCCTACTTAAGTTTGCACCATATGGGAAACTTTTTATTATTTTACAAAAAAAAAATCTATTTAAAAAGTTCTGCATGATGTAAAACCTAAAATGCAATCATCAGATAATAATTTTTGCAGTGGTATATGAAGTATGTCGAAAATATGAATTCTGCTCAAGGAAAAGTACCTTTATTTTTAACAATATCGATTTTTTTATACAAAAAGTTGTTTTTATAAAAAAATTACTTGCAAATATGCAAACTTGACTATTTACTAAAAGAAATAAAGTTCGGTTTTCACCATAGGGATTTTTTTATTATTGATTTTACGAAAAGAAATATTTTTATAAAAAGTTCTGCATGGCCTAAAACCTAAAATTCAATCATAAGATATTAATTTTTTGCAGTGGTATAAGAGGTATGTCAAAAAATGTTAATAATGTTAAAAATGTAAATAATTAATTTTCATATTTGTAAGTTGTTTTTTATTCTAAACATTTTTTTTATATAAAAAATCTTGATATTGTTAAAAATAAAGGTACTTTTCTTTTTAAGCAAAATCAAATTTTTTGACATACCTCGTATAACACTGCAAAAAAATAATATCTGATGATTGCATTTTAGGTTTTAGGCTTAGCAACATTTTTTATAAAGAATAACTTTTTTCGTAAAATCAATAATAAAAACAAATTCCCAATGATGAGAACTGAAGTTTATTTTTTTTAGTAAATAGTTACAATTGCGTATTTGTAAGTAATTTTGAATTTTAAATAACTTTCTTATACAAAAATTGATATTGTTAAAAATAAAGGTACTTTTCCCTTGAGCAAAATTCACATTTTTCAACATAGCTCGTATACCACTCCAAATAATTAATATCTGATGATTGCATATTGGGTTTTAAACCATGCAGAACTTTTTATAATGAACAACTTTTCTTAAAGTCAATAATAAAAAAGTTTCCCATATGGTGCGGAGTTAAGTAGACACGCTGTATAAACATAAGTCAGCAAATTGTTTGTTAAGATACAGAGTGTTACAGTTGTTAAGGAAAAATTGGTTTTTGTAAATATCTCACATATTATTTACCAAATTTGTTGTTGTAGTAGTACCTGATACAATACAAAAAAATGGTCTATAGTATGTAATGTAAATATGCTGTTAAAATGTGTAAAATTTTTGTATTTTTTTTTTTTTGGTTTAAGAAAACTGGAATAAAATCCAGTTAATTGCATATTTCAAAACCATAAAAGAAATTTTTAAGATTTTTTTCTCTTAAAAATTAGGTTTTATAATTTGAAGGGTATGCCGGAACAACGTTCTAACCGCCAAAAGTTTAGTTTTGAGGAAAACGAAAAACGCTTTTTGTATTTTTCTTTCAATAAAAAAACTACAAAACTAAGGTTGCTTACTTATGGGTATTTTAATGTATTTAGAATAAACATCTTATTATGAACCTTTAATAAGAAGTTCTGAAGGTAAGAAAAAAATCCCTAAAACGTTTTATATACATGTCACAACGTTTTTACACGGAAACAAGTCTCTACCTTGTTTTACATTTAATGAGTCAAAGGTCTTGTAATTGTGAGATGGCTAGAGAGAGGACAGTATGGTTTTAAACAACTTTTAGGTTTTTATAAGAATTACCATGATTTAAAGGAATTCATTTTGTGAGGGCTAATTGCCTCCCACAGCCCTCCCTTTTATCGAGTCTCTGCTTTTGGCTCAATTAGGACATTAGCACACTCTAATGAAATATAGGAGAGTTTTTTGCCAGGGTACATAGAACGTTTTTACGGGGATATAAAGATGTTTGTAATAGCTTTGACGTTTCCACAAGGACAAAATTGTGAGAGATTTGCGTGAAACGGTTGGCTTATGTGTATGGGTATAAAGAACAATTTTTTTTAATGGAAATCCAACTTTTAGACCAGACTGTCGGTTAGAACGTTGTTCCGGCATACCCTTCAATTGCTCGACCAGTTTGATAACAGCAATATCAAAACATTTAATTAAATATCATTTAACAAAAATTTGCGTACCCACGTTAGTATAAACTTTTTTTCTTCCAGATAGCTTACAGATTCATACAAATTCTATTATCTCTTAAAATATGCGTCATTTTGAAAACTCGATATCTTAAAATTAATAAAAAGGATTTAAGAAAAAAACCCACACTAAATTTATGAACCTCACAAATAACTTTGAAACAAGGAACATTGGAACATTGAGTGCAAAAATATTACTGATATACTATATTAATCGAAATAAGGTGTTGCAGAAATTAAAGAATTTCCTAGTTATTTATTTAAGCCTAACGAAAAACCTGTTACACTAGCTTTTCTTAAAACATGCATGTTGTGTTTCTAGGATCATGTGTAATACAAACGGTAAAACGTGATTTTTGCTTTGAATTATTTAAGTTTTATTGATTTTCATGTATAGCAAATTTTTGTCTGGTAAGAGTAACAGACGTAAATTAAAGATGCCCTTTATATCCAATTAAAATATATTTTTATATAAAACTTATTTTCTGTAATTTTTGGTTTTTAACAGAGGTGTTTTATTTAAAAGTGATATAACATAAAAATACAGCAAACTCAATTTACAAATAAGCCCCTTGTATAAAATTAAATTTGATTTAAAATTACTCCAGATGTTTTTGTGCCAATTAAAAACCATCCACTAAGTAAATACATTTTCTTAGAAAAAGAAAAAAGAAATTAAAATAAAAACACGCTTCATCTCTATAGTCCGGGAGGTAGCAATGTTGAGAAAACAAGAATTTTAGGTTGGCTGATTTTTTGATATGTTGTTCTCCTCCTCTTTCGGGTAGATCCTCGGCTGGCCGTAGAGGTTGCGTTGACGCCCAGCTGTGACCTTGACATTTAGAGCTGTCACTGATATGTAAAAAATGCAGACCTTGGCCATATATTATCGTTCCAAGTTTCATCAAAATATACCGAACGGTCCAGAACTATTATAAGAAATAATAAAAGTAGCTGACATTAAAAAAATATGTTTGGTAAACCTATCTTAAGATAAGAAATTGAAAATTAGTTTTCTTAAAATGTTTTCAAAATCTTGAATTACCTGTACAGGTAGAACGCGAACTAATAAACTCATCTACCGCCAGCCAGACAGCCAAGGGTCTATCCAGAGAGGAAGGGGAACAACATCAAAAAATCAACTGACCTAAATTCTTTTTTGAAAACGTTGCTACCTTCTATACCACTAAAATCTGTCTATTTTTGTACAAATACCCAGTAAAAATATTGATCACCGATTTTTTTAAACAAGATTTCAACATCTATCTTAATTTTTATAACATTTCATCACATTTTTTAAATTTTTCGCCATAAAAATTCCTAATTGTTACAACCTTTAGTGTGTTTGTAAAATTATGTAATTTGTGTAAGACTATTGTAGACTAGATTAGGCCAAAAAAATAATAACGTTTTTTTTTTAATATTTGAAAATTATTAAGGGGACAAAAAATATTGTGAAAGTTTGGGCCTTTAACATTAATATTTTATTATAAGTCTGTCATAGCAACTTACAGTTTTTTGTATTTTTTTTATTACGCAAAACACGTTAATTTAAATTTTTGTTAGTACTACCATAGAGTAAGGAAATTATAAGAGTTATCATGGAATAGCCGATTTAAGGACAGGTCATGCGAAAACTCCCAATATAATTTTATTCGTTTCTCGTTGAAATACCGCCAGTTAGTCATTTCAGTAAGCTTACGTGTCTCCCCACCGCTGATGTTACACGAGGCGAGGCTTCGACCGACGCATTTAAAGTGTAAACTGGAAAAATGACAAGCCTGCCGCAAAAGCGGTACGAAAATTTTAGCATGTCATGGTTTCTCTTATCCGTAGGTATGTTACTTTATGGTACTACAAATATCAATGTTTTTATTAATATTATAAAACGAAATTTGATGTGATACAAAGAAAAAAGGCCACTTAACATTTTTGCCCAATTACATGGAAAAGGCTTATTTGACAATTTAGGAAAAATGCTTTTTGTAGAAATTTATTATTTTAAGAATGTGTGTTTTTAAACGATTTGCGAGTTTTGCATAAAAAAAGAATGTTGTCAGAAAACTGTTGGTTTTGATGATAACCTCTTAGCATTAAGGGCTCAAACCTTTACGAAATTATTTTTTGTTACCATAAGCAATATTTTCGACATATTTTTCAAAAACATAAATAGTCGTTGTTTTTGGCCCAGTCTAGTATACATGTTTTCTTTGCATTAAAAAAAAATTAACACCATTTAAATTTAACCCTGTTAGTATCATGCTTTTTTTAAATGTAATTTATTCGTCTCCTTAAAACCATTTGTCAACTTTTATGTTCTATTTGTCTCCCTACGTTGTGTTTGTCTTTAGCAGTCTTGTCTTTTTCAGGCACGTAGTATTTGGTTCCGTCGTTGAAGGCATGGACGTAGTTAAGCAAATTGAAGCCTATGGTTCACAATCCGGTAAAACCATTAAGAAAATCGTCGTAGCAGACTGTGGTCAACTATAATTTTTTTTACCAGTTACATCTACAATTTTAAGCGTATGATTCACTATAATTATTAATTAACCCTGTCCTTCCCCTTTTATTGTGAATATAGGGTCTACCAAAATAAAAATATGATAATACCTTTTTGTAAAACCACATTTGAATTTACACATCCAATTGTCTTGGTACTATGTCTATTTTAATCGATTGTTCATTTAAGTGTACTCATTGTTAATAAACCCATTTATAATACTTTCTAAGGTAATTTGTAATTTGTGTTAGGAAAGTACATATTTTTAGGTGTAGGTTTGGTAGACATTTTCATATATTCCATTCCATCTCAACAGGTATTTAATAAATCCTAAGAGAAACAATTTACAAATTAATTATTAATAACTTTGATATCTAGTTGGCGTTTGTTGTCTTTTTTCATTTTATCTAATGGTAGTGAATCCAGGAACACATTTACTGATAATCCGTAATAAAGTCAGTTTATTTATAAAAAAAACTTTTTGTTTTTGTTGGTTAAAGTGGTTTTATTGTCGTATAATTTTTCCCTTTGATCAGTATCCTGAATCCGCTACTTTTACAAAATATGTGCATTTATAGGTAACTTTATTCTGCGTCAAAGAAATAAACGTACAGTTTAAATACATATCGTTTTATTATCTTATTCATTCCACTTAATCTTAGCTGATTTCCAACCTTTTCCTATTTATTTGAGAAACTTTTATTATCTTGACAGAAAGTTATTTCGTGGAAAACCCGTTTAAAAACCTGTCTTACATACCGCGCGGTGCGGCACGTTCACTTTAATTATCTCGGAACACCGAAACGAATTAAAATTTTTCTTTTAAACTTTGGGAACACATTCTATGGGGTCGTCCATAAATCACTTGAGACATTTAAGGGGGAAGGGGTCAAGGAAAATCTCACTTAAACTCACGTTTGGGGAGGGGTCTGTGAAAATCTCACGTAATTTTTGTGTAGGTAGAAAGGGGAAAAATAAATTTTGGGGCAGACCTCCCCTTTAGGAAAATGTGATATATTGTTGGTTTTTTGGATGGAGGACTTTTGGAATAAAGAGTTTTGTATTCCCCTCATAAATCTTACGTGAGATTATATAGGGGGGTTAAAGAAAATCTCACCAAGGGGGAAGGAGGAATCCAAACTATGAAAAAAACACCTCACGTAATTTATGGACGCCCCCTATTGTGGTTATACTAACAATTTATGAAATTTAAAAGAAATCAATATTTTGAACCATCTAAACCTATTTCCCCCCTAAATCCGCCACTAGTGCACAATATTTACATTTATAATTCTTCAGATCTGCGTCTAACAAACATCAAGTCTAAATGTATCCTCTTTATGTCCTGATTCCACCCCGATAATCCTATACCTTTTCCAAGTCCTTTTATTAATGCAACTAAAGTAAGTTTTACTTTTGATAAAAGTTGGTTCATAAAAAAAAGTTTTTCTAATCGTGTACCTACACTTTAAAAGAAATCTACACGAGGTTAAAGGAAAATAGGTTTTTAGGTGTACAGTGTGTCCCAGGATGGTTGTTACAAAAGAACAAATGGACAAAAAATGTTTTTTTAAACGATCATAAACAAGTCGATGGGCATCTCCATAAATTCAGCCACGACATTCGATCGAGTTTACCTTCGGGAACAGACAGAAAAACGAAAGATTCGGAAGGTAAACTCGATCGAATGTCATAGCTGAATTTATGCAGGTGCA
Organism: Listronotus bonariensis; assembly: GCA_014170235.1. NCBI lineage: Eukaryota > Metazoa > Arthropoda > Insecta > Coleoptera > Curculionidae > Listronotus > Listronotus bonariensis. The sequence goes on from JACEGR010000682.1 coordinate 147,806, forward strand.
CATCGACTTGTTTGATATGACTTGCTCGATTTAATTGAATCGAGTGTCGTGATCTCCCTGCTGGTCGCATGGTCCAAAATTCAAAAATTTTTGGTTTCATTTGTCCTCTTGTAACACCTATCCTGGGACACATTGTATAAAAAGGAATCTGTGATAAACACTTTAAAAAACTAAACCGACTTTACAAAATAAATAAAACTCACAGAAAAGTTAAAATAAAAAAATATAAAGTCTGGTAACAACATACGTTATTAAAGTATAAAAAGCTATTCCTTATTTAGTTATTAAGATTTAGTAGTTTAGCGCATATGTTAAAACCCGACTTAATTTTTATTATTATTTTTATTTTTTTATTGAGATTTAACTAACCAGAACTAAACATGACCCACCCAATGTCAATCAATCAAATTACGTCCCTGTGGTTTTTATTACTGTAGTCCCGTTTCAGTTCGGTGAAAAAGTAAATTTTGTTAAAGAATTTAATTGCAATTTTTAATCTTCCTCGTATTATAATATTTGTTTAACGTCACACCAATAGGTGGCGCTAGTACTTATAGAAGAAAACAATGGGTCTAGTACCTTTCTCTCTTGCGATTCTCACTTTGTTTTTTTATGGAACCACCGTGGAAGTGCACTCTTTCAAATTAAAAAAATAAAAAAATCTAAAGTTGGTCACAATTGACGAGTATTTGCGTAACATACAAAAAACAACGTACACGGCGAATTGAGAACCTCCTCGTTTTTAAAGTCTGTTAAAAACCAACATTTTTTTCTTCGATTTTTGTAATTTTAGGGGTAAAAAAATTAGGTATAACCATGTTATGGATTTGCGGAAAATCCGTCAAGGTGTGACTTCACTTAGCGAGCGTATAAGGCCGAATGGGCAACAAACGTATGCGTTCGTTTAGTGTAGACGTAAATATTTAAATTATAAGGAGTGATTCATTTGGGAGGTAAATTTATATATATATATATATATATATATATATATATATATATATATATATATATATATGTAGAGTTGTCATTCCGGGAGTATATCCGTTGGTCATTTGTGTTCCTTGCGGAATTTTGCAGACGTTTCGCCAAGATCGCACTTGGCATTTTCAATGCTATCTAACTGGTGTCAGACGATTGACTGAGGGTATGGTTTGTGATGTTGCCTTTTATACGGTTCTGGGAGCGCAGATTGTACCGCTTGGCTGGTCTCGGGCTCTGCTCGGTGTTGGAGATGTGTGCATTCGCCTGTGTCGCGTCGTCACTAGTTGTTGGTCGTCGTGTTTCAGGTTTTTCTTGTTTTAAGAGGGTTTTCCAAGCTGTTGATAGGTGTAAAGTATCATCCCTTACATTAAGTCCTCCACTCTTATGAATTTCTATGGATTCACGGATAATCCTTGTCTTGTAGTGGTTAATGTTTGCCACCTGTCTACAACTGTTGAAATCTATGTTGTGTCCTGTTTCTAGATGGTGTTGAAACAGAGCAGATGTTGTTTGCTTGTTTCGTATGGCTAGTTTGTGTTCTTCTAGCCTAGCAGAAATTCTCCTATTTGTTTGACCTATGTAGGTGTGATGGCAGGTGCCGCATGAGATACTGTAGACTCCCTGATTTTCCAGTTTTATTTTGTCTTTAGGATTTCTAAGCGTGGATCCGATCGTCTGTTGGGGTTTGTAGGCTGTAGTTATATTGTGTTTGCGTAGAATTCGTCCTATTCTGTCTGTGATGCCTTTGACGTATGGAAGTGTGGCTCTCAACTTGTTGTCAGTGGGCTCTTGTTCTTTTCGCTGCACATTGGTCTGTCTATTGATAGCTTTATTTATTATATTATGTTTATAACCATTTTGTTTAAGGGCATTTGTTATGTTGCGAATTTCGTTTTCCCTGTTGGTGTCGTCAGTGAGTTTTATGGATCTGGAGATTAGTGTAGTAGCGACTCCTTGTATTTGTGATGGATGGTGGTGCGAATCGGCATTTAAGTATCTGTTTGTGTGCGTTGGTTTCCTGTAAACTGTATGTTGTAGGTCGCCATTTTGTGTCCTAGTGACAAGTACATCAAGAAATGGTAGCTGGCAATTTTCTTCAAGGAACACAAATGACCAACGGATATACTCCCGGAATGACAACTCTACACATTCATCTATCCGTGAAACACTACGAACTAACATATATATATATATATATAGTATATATATATATATATATATATATATATATATATATATATATATATATATATATATATATATATATATATATATATATATATATATATATTAAGTAATATTTATTATAATACGGAAGAACTATACAGGGTGTTTTACAACAACCAGGGCTTAATTCTACAATAAAAATATGAAAAAAACTTTATATATAAAATATGTCCTAAACGTCTTAGTTTTTAAACTACAGGGTGTTAAAATAAGGTATTATAAAAAAGGTTATTGTTTTTTTTAAATAACTTTTATACCATTTTAAATATTGTGAAAAAAATTAACGGACGCCTCCTATGCCATCCCAAAACACATCTTTTGGCATACAAGAAAAATGTAACTTTTATCAGTGTCGTCCGTGAGAGGTTTATGTTAAATATTTTTTAATTAAAAAAATGGTACGCCACTAAATTTTCCTGAAATAAAAATATTTTTAAAAATTCCCATTAGGTTTGGAACAAATTTGATCTTGATCTTTTAATTGATGCACGGTTTTCGCGTAAATAAAATAAAAACCATTTCTGGGCACGGGCATTTCGTATGCATAATATCAAATTCTACAGTGAAAAAAATTACCTTCGATATTTATTTTATATTTAGATAGGGATTTAACCATGCCGATAAATATTTATTTACGCTGAAAACCGTGCATCAAATAAAAAAGGCGAAAAGAACAAATTTGTGTCAAACTTAATGGGAATTTCAAAATATATTCTTATTTTAGAAAAATGCAGTGGCGTACCACTTTTCTTAAAAAATATTCCACCTTTAAACCCCTCATGAACAACACTGGCAAAAGTATTTTTCTCGCATGCCCAAAAATGTCTCTTGGTCCATAGGAGGCGTCCCCGATTTTTTTAATGTCTAAATTGGTAATAATAGTTACAAAACACATTTTTTTTTTAAATTTTAATACCCTAAAATTCAAAACTAAGACGTTTAGGGAAATATTTCATATAAACTTATTTTTAATTTTTTATTGTAGAATTAGCCCTCAAGTTTGTCGGTATAAGCTATGAAACACCCTATATATTACATTTTTTTTGTAAATTTTGGCTTTCAAATGTTAGCCTTCACTACGCCTTAACATGGTCTGTTCTTAAGCTCCAGTTTCCGAGCGCCAAATTAATTCGTCAGAATCACCACGTACACTCGCAGCTACTGCCACTATATTTTTCTGCACTACGTGCTGGATGTTGCCTCATTTGGTCGTAAGGGATTGTCGAATAATGAACGGGGGCTAAGCCCTTCCTAGCATAAATTGTTATAGGGCACTGAAGACAAATACTATGACAGTTTGAAATTTGGACCCTCTTTTATCATATCCAAAAATACGTACTAGAAAAAGTACTTCTAAACGAATCACTCCTTAGATAAGGATGTAATTACCCCCTCCCAGAAATGTTAAAAAATGGGTTTTAAGTGTTGTAAAGTAGCATGTTTAAGTTGGGAGCCGTACTTTTTATTGTTTTTGGTTGATTTTGCACAATAGAACATGTTTTAGTGCAAATAAAGTCAGTAAATATGTATATTTAAGGTGGGGAATATTACACTGAAAGAAAACAGTTAATTAAACTACCTTTCAGTTGCTTCGTTAATAACCATTCTTTTATTTTTAGGTATCATAGCTATTTTTTTAATAATGATATTAAATTGATCTTTCGAGAACTATTAAAGTTGTCTTTCTGAAATCAAGGTATTACTGTTAATAAATTTCTGCATAACACTAACTAGTTGGTTTAGTTACAATCCATTTACGTGTTAATAAAATCTTACCAGATTTACTATTATGTTGCGGTTTAATTGTGGTAATTAAGTTTATTATTTGTGTTTATTAAATGCATCAAATAAAGTTTCCATTAATAAAGGCAGACAAAGACCTTCCTAATACTATTAGATATTCAGGTATTATAAGTGAGCGCTTTAATAACCGTAACTAAAGTCATTTAGCTAGATATGAATCGTTAAAAATCGATATACTTCGGTAGCGCTCGTCAACGGAAAGTCTTCCAAAACACGCGCAACGATCAACGATTTCAGTTTTGTGCTTCAGTGTGGTGTGGATGGTAGGTTTTTCTTGGCGTATTATTTTTACGGACGGCAGTAGTGTATACCGTTACTTGGGGGTGGGAATTTTTTGGGGACCGTGGGAAAATTGCGGTGCGGGGGCGTGGCGCGTGGAGGCTATTAAGCAAGGCTATTAAGTGTGGGAACTGGACCGTGGGAAATTACGTTAGGAATCTTGAGCTATTAAGTGATAGGCTATTAAGTGAGGCTATTAAGCGAGGCTATTAAGTGTGTGGGAACTGAGCTATTAAGCGAGGCTATTAAGCGTGGGAACTGAGCTATTAAGCGAGGCTATTAGGCGAGGCTATTAAGTGTGGGAACTGACCGTGGGAAATTACGTTAGGAATCTTGAGCTATTAAGTGAGGCTATTAAGCGAGGCTATTAAGATGGTCTTAATAGTGTGTGTGTGTGGGAACTGAGCTATTAACCGTGGGAACGTCTAGGAATTTTGCGGCGTGGTCAAGGCGAAGAATTAAAGGCGCTAGCTACCACTGGCGTTAGCTACCTTTAGGGCTTAACCAATAGAATTATGAAACATGGAGGTCGCGCCTCGGACCGGCGCTTAGGGCTCCGCTCCTTTGGTTCTTTCGCTGTCCTATTATCCGGGGGCCCCACAAGGGTATTAACCTGTTAAACGGTTGACATAACCTTAAACTTTTTATGAGTATTGTATATCGACAAAATGGTGCTACGTCATTATGTTAAACTAGTCAACATAACCTCAAACTTATATGCATGTATCTTACGCATACGGAGACATAACCAAAAATGACGTCAACATAACCTAGAAATATTTTAAGATTGATTAACATAACCTCAAAATTTTACACGCACGTGGTTTATAAAACATGACGACAAAATGGTGAAGGTAAAAATACAATTAACTACTTACAACTATTTATAAATAATAGAATTTTTTGTATATTTCCTAAAATTAACCCCTAAAATAAGACTTAAGGGTATTTTTAAAAATATTTTATAAAAGGGTATCATGAAAGATCGTTATCAGCCGGGGTACCGAAGGTACTTTTTCCACTATTTGCGCAAACTTAACTATAATGGTTTAGCCAGAAAATGAGTTTTAGGGTCTGCGCATGTTGCCAATGTGGCTTAAACAGTTTTTGACGTATATTTCGGCTTCTAGTAGACCAATTTTAGTTATTCTTTTTTAAACAATTTATTTTTAATAAGCCTATAAATATTAGTGCTAAAAATTTAAATAATTATGTTATTTGAGTGTAAATAGGGCCTTAACAGTTTTTAACGTATATTTCGGTTTCTAGTAGATCGATTTTAGTTGTTCTTTTTGCTAATAATTTAATTTTTATAAATCTACAAATATTAATACTAAAATTTTTAATAATTATGTTATTTGAGTGTAAATAGGGCCTTAACAGTTTTTAACGTATATCTTGGCTTCTAGTGGTTTGATTTTAGTCATTCTTTTTTAAACAATTATTTTTAATAAATATATTAACACTAATTTTTAAATAAATATGTTATTTGAGAGTAAATAGGTCCTTAACAGTTTTTAACGTATATTTCGGTTTCTAGTAGACCGATTTTAGTTGTTCTTTTTGCTAATAATTTAATTTTTATAAATCTACAAATATTAATACTAAAATTTTTAATAATTATGTTATTTGAGTGTAAATAGGGCCTTAACAGTTTTTAACGTATATCTTGGCTTCTAGTGGTTTGATTTTAGTCATTCTTTTTTAAACAATTATTTTAAATAAATATATTAACACTAATTTTTAAATAAATATGTTATTTGAGAGTAAATAGGGCCTTAACAGTTTTAACGTATATTTCGGTTTCTAGTAGACCGATTTTAGTTGTTCTTTTTGCTAATAATTTAATTTTTATAAATCTACAAATATTAATACTAAAATTTTTAATAATTATGTTATTTGAGTGTAAATAGGGCCTTAACAGTTTTTAACGTATATCTTGGCTTCTAGTGGTTTGATTTTAGTCATTCTTTTTTAAACAATTATTTTAAATAAATATATTAACACTAATTTTTAAATAAATATGTTATTTGAGAGTAAATAGGGCCTTAACAGTTTTAACGTATATTTCGGTTTCTAGTAGACCGATTTTAGTTGTTCTTTTTGCTAATAATTTAATTTTTATAAATCTACAAATATTAATACTAAAATTTTTAATAATTATGTTATTTGAGTGTAAATAGGGCCTTAACAGTTTTTAACGTATATCTTGGCTTCTAGTGGTTTGATTTTAGTCATTCTTTTTTAAACAATTATTTTAAATAAATATATTAACACTAATTTTTAAATAAATATGTTATTTGAGAGTAAATAGGGCCTTAACAGTTTTTAACGTATATTAGAAATACAGGGCTGTTTTTGGAAATACAGGGCTGTTTTTGGAAATACAGGGCTGTTTTTGGAAATACAGGGTTGTTTTTAGAAATACAGGGCTGTTTTTGGAAATACAGGGCTGTTTTTGGAAATACAGGGTTGTTTTTAGAAATACAGGGCTGTTTTTTAAATACAGGGCTGTTTTTGGAAATACAGGACTGTTTTTGGAAATACAGGGCTGTTTTTTCAAAAATCAACTTCGTTTAGTAGTAAATGATACCATTCTTGATTGCATTGCTCGTAATCCTCGGCAACTTTACTTGGAAACAAAGGATTTACTTCGTTGATGTTTAGGAGTGTGTAGAAATCTGTATTAGATACAACAGACATTTTAGGATAGATTTAATGATTTTTAAGCTAAGCACAATGTTTCACTTTGAATGTCTACGACAGACTGACCAGGTCTCTCTGGACTTATCTAATATATGTATTTACAATTATGACACCAGCGCAAAAGTCTAAACATGAACAGGTAATTAAATATGAACAGCAAAATAAACAGTTGAACAGCCCTGTATTTTTAAAATACGGCACCGTTTTTAAAAATACGGCACCTGTTTTTAAAATACGGCACCGTTTTTTAAAATACGGCACCGTTTTTTAAAATACGGCACCGTTTTTAAAATACGGCACCGTTTTTTAAAATACGGCACCGTTTTTAAAATACGGCACCGTTTTTAAAATACGGCACCGTTTTTTAAAATACGGCACCGTTTTTTAAAATACGGCACCGTTTTTTAAAATACGGCACCGTTTTTAGAAATACGGCACCGTTTTTTAAAATACGGCACCGTTTTCTAAAATACGGCACCGTTTTTAAAATAAGGCAGCCGTTTTAAATTTCAAGGTCAAGCATGTCACTTGATAAGCCGGATAAGTTAGAAATTACAGCCCCCCACTGTAAAAATTGCTGAATATGTTATAAAATACCACCCTCTTATGGAATTTAGGTTAGGTGTAGTTTAACGCCGTTGATACACGTTTTAGAATAAGCGGTTTATTCAGTCGCACTCACTGATCCAGATAGCAGTGAATATGCTGATATGTAAGTACCACTCTTATAATTTAGGTTAGGTGTGTTTAACGCACGCGTCAAACACACCTAACCTAAATTCCATAAGAGGGTGGTATTTTATAACATATTCAGCAATTTTACAGTGGGGGGCGTAATTTCTAACTTATCCGGCTTATCAAGTGACATGCTTGACCTTGAAATTTAAAACGCTGCCTATTAAAAACGGTGCCGTATTTTAGAAAACGGTGCCGTATTTTAGAAAACGGTGCCGTATTTCTAAAAAACGGTGCCGTATTTCTAAAAAACGGTGCCGTATTTTAAAAAACGGTGCCGTATTTTAAAAAACGGTGCCGTATTTTAAAAAACGGTGCCGTATTTTAAAAACGGTGCCGTATTTTAAAAAACGGTGCCGTATTTTAAAAACGGTGCCGTATTTTAAAAAACGGTGCCGTATTTTAAAAAACGGTGCCGTATTTTAAAAAACGGTGCCGTATTTTTAAAAACAGTGCCGTATTTTTAAAAACGGTGCCGTATTTTCAAAATACAGGGCTGTTCAACTGTTTATTTTGCTGTTCATATTTAATTACCTGTTCATGTTTAGACTTTTGCGCTGGTGTCATAATTGTAAATACATATATTAGATAAGTCCAGAGAGACCTGGTCAGTCTGTCGTAGACATTCAAAGTGAAACATTGTGCTTAGCTTAAAAATCATTAAATCTATCCTAAAATGTCTGTTGTATCTAATACAGATTTCTACACACTCCTAAACATCAACGAAGTAAATCCTTTGTTTCCAAGTAAAGTTGCCGAGGATTACGAGCAATGCAATCAAGAATGGTATCATTTACTACTAAACGAAGTTGATTTTGAAAAAACAGCCCTGTATTTCCAAAAACAGTCCTGTATTTCCAAAAACAGCCCTGTATTTAAAAAACAGCCCTGTATTTCTAAAAACAACCCTGTATTTCCAAAAACAGCCCTGTATTTCCAAAAACAGCCCTGTATTTCTAAAAACAACCCTGTATTTCCAAAAACAGCCCTGTATTTCCAAAAACAGCCCTGTATTTCCAAAAACAGCCCTGTATTTCTAATATACGTTAAAAACTGTTAAGACCCTATTTACTCTCAAATAACATATTTATTTAAAAATTAGTGTTAATATATTTATTTAAAATAATTGTTTAAAAAAGAATGACTAAAATCAAACCACTAGAAGCCAAGATATACGTTAAAAACTGTTAAGGCCCTATTTACACTCAAATAACATAATTATTAAAAATTTTAGTATTAATATTTGTAGATTTATAAAAATTAAATTATTAGCAAAAAGAACAACTAAAATCGGTCTACTAGAAACCGAAATATACGTTAAAACTGTTAAGGCCCTATTTACTCTCAAATAACATATTTATTTAAAAATTAGTGTTAATATATTTATTTAAAATAATTGTTTAAAAAGAATGACTAAAATCAAACCACTAGAAGCCAAGATATACGTTAAAAACTGTTAAGGCCCTATTTACACTCAAATAACATAATTATTAAAAATTTTAGTATTAATATTTGTAGATTTATAAAAATTAAATTATTAGCAAAAGAACAACTAAAATCGGTCTACTAGAAACCGAAATATACGTTAAAACTGTTAAGGCCCTATTTACTCTCAAATAACATATTTATTTAAAAAATTAGTGTTAATATATTTATTTAAAATAATTGTTTAAAAAAGAATGACTAAAATCAAACCACTAGAAGCCAAGATATACGTTAAAAACTGTTAAGGCCCTATTTACACTCAAATAACATAATTATTAAAAATTTTAGTATTAATATTTGTAGATTTATAAAAATTAAATTATTAGCAAAAAGAACAACTAAAATCGGTCTACTAGAAACCGAAATATACGTTAAAAACTGTTAAGGACCTATTTACTCTCAAATAACATATTTATTTAAAAATTAGTGTTAATATATTTATTAAAAATAATTGTTTAAAAAAGAATGACTAAAATCAAACCACTAGAAGCCAAGATATACGTTAAAAACTGTTAAGGCCCTATTTACACTCAAATAACATAATTATTAAAAATTTTAGTATTAATATTTGTAGATTTATAAAAATTAAATTATTAGCAAAAAGAACAACTAAAATCGATCTACTAGAAACCGAAATATACGTTAAAAACTGTTAAGGCCCTATTTACACTCAAATAACATAATTATTTAAATTTTTAGCACTAATATTTATAGGCTTATTAAAAATAAATTGTTTAAAAAAGAATAACTAAAATCGGTCTACTAGAAGCCGAAATATACGTCAAAAACTGTTTAAGCCACATTGGCAACATGCGCAGACCCTAAAACTCATTTTCTGGCTAAACCATTATAGTTAAGTTTGCGCAAATAGTGGAAAAAGTACCTTCGGTACCCCGGCTGATAACGATCTTTCATGATACCCTTTTATAAAATATTTTTAAAAATACCCTTAAGTCTTATTTTAGGGGTTAATTTTAGGAAATATACAAAAAATTCTATTATTTATAAATAGTTGTAAGTAGTTAATTGTATTTTTACCTTCACCATTTTGTCGTCATGTTTTATAAACCACGTGCGTGTAAAATTTTGAGGTTATGTTAATCAATCTTAAAATATTTCTAGGTTATGTTGACGTCATTTTTGGTTATGTCTCCGTATGCGTAAGATACATGCATATAAGTTTGAGGTTATGTTGACTAGTTTAACATAATGACGTAGCACCATTTTGTCGATATACAATACTCATAAAAAGTTTAAGGTTATGTCAACCGTTTAACAGGTTAATACCCTTGTGGGGCCCCCAGATAATAGGACAGCGAAAGAACCAAAGGAGCGGAGCCCTAAGCGTCGGTCCGAGGCGCGACCTCCATGTTTCATAATTCTATTGGTTAAGCCCTAAAGGTAGCTAACGCCAGTGGTAGCTAGCGCCTTTAATTCTTCGCCTTGACCACGCCGCAAAATTCCTAGACGTTCCCACGGTTAATAGCTCAGTTCCCCACACACACACTATTAAGACCATCTTAATAGCCTCGCTTAATAGCCTCACTTAATAGCTCAAGATTCCTAACGTAATTTCCCACGATCAGTTCCCACACTTAATAGCCTCGCCTAATAGCCTCGCTTAATAGCTCAGTTCCCACGCTTAATAGCCTCGCTTAATAGCTCAGTTCCCACACACTTAATAGCCTCGCTTAATAGCCTCACTTAATAGCCTATCACTTAATAGCTCAAGATTCCTAACGTAATTTCCCACGGTCAGTTCCCACACTTAATAGCCTTGCTTAATAGCCTCCACGCGCCACGCCCCCGCACCGCGGCATTTGACTGATTCCAAAATGGCGCGTGTAAAAATCTTAATTTATTTAAAAACCAAATATTTTATTTCGTTTTTCTATGTTTTTAGGTTTGGTTTAGCGTTATGCAGTTTTATAATGGCCTACAAACGTACTTTACAGGAATGGGGCTTTAAACAAAGTGTTATAGAAGCTTTTAAAGGTAAGCATTAAAATAGATTTGCAACTTCTTAATTAATATTGGTAATTATTTATTCTTTTATTTTTTCGATTAAAAAAAATACTCACTTGTTCTAGAGGCAGTTACTGACATAAACCCTTCAAGGGAGCAAGAAAATATCGTTTTTTTATTTATTTATGAATCAACAAACTTTCGAGACCGCGAAGTGAATTGTGTGCTGGGCGAGACCTTTTCCTGTTCCGTGGCTGGGCGGGGTAAGCCCATGGTAAAAGACGATGTAAAGTGAATGTCCAGAAATTAAAGCAGGTTCAATAGGTTTTGCGGACACAAGTTTTTAAAATTTTAAATGTTCAGTCATAAATGGCAATTATTTAACAGTTATATTTTTGCAAAACGTGAATATTTCGCTTTTTATGTGCTATTTGGAATGCCTATTTTATAATAAAAATTCGGAAACTGCTCAAATTTTGTCAAGCAAAACGTAATGAACCCACTTTAATGTCTAGACATTTACTTTACCATGGTTTTACCCCGCCCAGCCACGGAAGAGGAAATGGTTCGCCCAGTAACCCAATTTTAATCGCAAAAATAAAAGAATAAATAATTACCATTATTAATGAGGAAGTTGCAAATCCTTTTTAATGCTTAGTTTTAAAAGCTTTTAAAGCACTTTGATTAAAGCCCCATTCCGTTAAAGTACGTTTGTTGGCCATTATTAAACTGCACAACGCTAAAACAAACCACAAACATAAAAAAACGGAATAAAATATTTGGTTTAAAAAAATATATATTTTTTACTCGTTTATCAGTCAAATGGCGTTGGTAAAAATAATAAGCCAAAAAAACCTACCTCATCCACTTATCACACTTATCTCGTAATACATACATATACATACAAATTTATAGATTTTAATTCCTAATACTCCTCCATATACTCCCTTGACCATATATATTTTATAAATTTAATTTGCTACAGGAACTAACCATATACTACAATAACTAAGGCTTATACAGGGTGTCTCGAAAGGTAAGGTCAAAAATGGTAGAAGTGATAGATGAGCCAAAATAATGTTAGTACTTCATATAAAAAAGTTCTATCGCGCTTTCTTAGGGAATTTTTGACGTTTAAAGTTATAATAAAAAAAATGTATTTCATTTATAACTTTTAAACAGTTGCCCCAATAATAATTATATTTGGGCATTTAAATAAACTCATACCACTGTTTTTTCCAAAGGCAAATAATAGCGCAGCAATTCATAATTATACAGGGTAAGACGAATTTTTTCGTTTATTATATGCATATTTTACAGAGATTAAAAATTTGACATTTTGGTTTGACCGTTTAATTCCTTCATCATTTTTGTACAAAAAGGTATACCTTATGTAAATCGATATCTTGGACCATTCTTCATAAAATCGCATTTTAAAAACCAGACATACCCCTATTTTGTATATAACAAAAAAAATCCATTTTTGAGGAAAATATTAAAATGTGGTTAAAAATGGTGTTTAAAGGCCTTTGAAACTTTATAACACAAATAAAGACTGTTTTTTAAAAATTTTACCATATTTTAATAATTTTCTCAAAAAATTGATTTTTATTACATACAAAATGGGGGTATGTCTGGATTTAAAATGCGTTTATATGAAAAACGGTTCACGGTATCAATTTAAATAAAGTATACCTTTTTTGTACAAAACTGATAGAGAAATTATACGGTCAAACCAAAATGTAATTTTTTTACCTCTGTAAGAAATGCATTAAATAAACGAAAAAAATTCGTCTCACCCTGTATAATTATGACTTACGGCGCATCATTTGCCTATGGAAAAAAGCATTGGTACGAGTTAATTTAAATGCCTAAATATCATTATTATTGTGGCAACCGTTCAAAAGTTATTAATGAAATACTATTTTTTATATTCTAACTTTAAACCTCATAACTCCCTAAGGAAGCGCGATAGAACTTCTTTTTTATATGAAGTACTAACATTATTTTGGCTCACTCTACCACCCCTATCATTTTTGACCTCACCTTTCCGGACACCCTGTATATTCCAGCAAGCTACATTTTTGCTACTTTAATTAAAGCTTAGGTATTACCATAATATTGATATAGTAATACTGATAATAAGATTGAATATCAGTCACAACTAAGTCCATTGAGCAGTAAAAAGTAAATGACTTAATTACCATAATGTCATGGACTAACAGCGGTAACTAGACGACTTTAATAACCACACTACCAATGCCAAATAATGGTCGCTAACATATCAGATATTTTTCGGTTATTAAGCCGACTTAGTTATAGTAACTAATTTGGAAGTAGAAAGTCAACTTTAATTATGACATTAACTGATCTTATCTGTCCCCTATTTAACTGAGATAATTTAGTTATGATTATTAAAACTTTAATTATGGTTGCTAGAAATTTCTCTCAGTGTAGGCTCTTATCTTTATAACACCTAATCCTGTAAAACTTTTGCAATCTTCATATTAAATAATAATCTTAACAAGAGAGCCACAATTGGACCAAAAGATAATTAAAATACAGATACAAATGTCAAACTGAGAGTTGAGCGTCATTATGAAAAAGAAATTAAATGTAGGGGGTCTTGGTGGCACATTACTTTAAAGCCTCCCGACGAGTACTTTTATAACCCCAGACTATAAGGTCAATACCTCTACCTACCACAAAATAACAGTACTTTAAAAATTACCTGAATACCTGATTTAGATGCCCATATTTCCAAAACTAATAAAGTTAGATATATTTAATGTGGTATTTTCCATGTATTTTTCTTAAAGGTCTTAAGGTAACTTAATTAGTTTCGGAAATATGGCCGTCCAAATGAGGTATTCAGGTAATTTTCAAAGTGCCGCCCTTTTGTAGTAGGTAAAGGTATTGACAATATATTGTGGGGTTATAAAGTACTCGTCAGGGAGCTTTAAAATGATATGTCACAAGACCCCTCTTTCCATTTAATTATTTTTTAAAAGGGGCCAGCTCTCAGTTTGACATTTATAGCTGCCATTTCTTGTCTAATATTTGGTTTATGTTTTCTTACTAAAGTCCTCAAATTTTCATGCAAAAATACCAAACAATTCAAAAGTTAGGAGTCTGTCTTGAATTTAGACAAGCACTGTATATTGTGCTTTTATAAAAAAAAACAAGCAATAAAATATTAAAAGATTGCTTTGAGCCGTCTCAGTAACCAGATGATTCTTTAAAATAAAGATCATGCAAATCGGTGTAGTAGAACAGTAAACTTTGTGTGTGGTTTATTGAGGTGAGGACCTTTTTTTGGTCCTCAAAAATTTTTAACGATAAGAAGCCTTACAGAAGTACCTACATTGCTTAGAGCATCACAGAGTCCAAATCCGGCTCTGTCTTTAATCTGGGACTTCCCGCTAGTGTATTTTCCGCTCCGTTTTATTATTCCATTCGAGTCAATAACAGGTGCGACTCGTCCATAAGGTCATTTGGTAAATGGTCCACCTAATTCTTAATAAAATTAAAAACATTATAACAATTATTCTTAACAAAGAAAAAGCACAAATCTATTATTATGCAAAAACTTCCTTCGCAAGAATGGGGAGAATTCACTAGGTCACAATTTAACTTGACCGAAAGGCATGAAAGCCAAAAAAAGAAAGCATATACTATACTCGTAATTTAGAAAGTCACAAAGAGACGTATAATCGTACCACGGTCACTGCCTAGAGGCAACCCTTAATACCAATGAATGAATACGTGGTTTATACGGTTGCCTACATCGCACTGCATCATATTATTTTTCGCTTTCGCATTCATGTGTTTTGGCGAAGGCGCAGGTCTTATTGTAAAATGTAATAATTGAATAAACTTGCTTTGTTTTCACGTTTAGTTAGGTTTGCGTTCACCTGTGTAAAAGTAGGTAATTCAATGTAAAGTGGGGTGCCAAGACATTGAAAACAATTAGAAAAAAAGGACGTTCAAAAATTCGAAACCCGCTATATTCTGAATAGTTAGTACTCCACTAGACCAGCAAAGACAGATAAAAAATAGGAAAACAGGTACTTTAAACCAGTAGAAAAAATAATGATATCAATAATTCCAAACCTACATCGGAATTGAATGTTTTATAAAGTCGCTTAAACTCAATGGGAAAATTATTAAAAAAAACATCAATTGTTTTTAGCGGTTGTAGAAAAATGTTACTTTAATATTAACTTATTGTTGTATTTACATATTTTTTTCGGCCAAAAGTAAAAACATTTCATTGTTATAGTCTGTCCATAAAAAATAGTTTATGTTAATTGTATAGAAAATTTAACACACTGTATAGCGAGGCACCATTAGTTGCTCACAAAATTTGACCCACCTGAGAAAAACACCACCGGTATCGTCTGGTCAAAAACAGGAAATTTACACGCATTTATTTGTTTCAAATTAAAATAAATTATTAATACTAAATAGGAAAAATTGCTTTTAATGTTTCAATAATTATTAGAGCATTACTCTACAATTGTTTCGCCTTTCTAGGGCTTCATCAAAGTACTTCATATACGAAGTACCATTAATACGGACACCCTGTATATATGAATATATATATTTTTTGTATTCAGAAATAGACATTTATTTGGGTCTAGTTTTAATCACAACTTTTACTTTACCTAATACCCTTTACCCAATACATAGATTAACTTTATCGGAAAAAACTCCCCACTTTATGGGAATTAATTTTTTATAAATAAATTGGATAACGACATAAAAACCATAAACGTTGAAAAAACCTTTAAAAGAAATTAAAATCATTACTTGTTAATTTGGATCGTTATATAGTTATGGAAGAATATCTTAATGTTTAATTTTTATTTTTTGTTTTTTGTGTGTATAGTTAGCCTAGGTGTATTACTGTTTTGGGTTTTTGTTTCCTTCTGCTGACGCAATTTCATTTTGTGTTTTGTTTTGTCAACATGATATTTGAAATAAAGAAAATTAATAAATAAATAAATACCTGTGCCTGTCTTAGTAAGGTTTTTGTGTTACCATTTAGCGACGCCAGTATCGATTAGGCGCCAACATTTTTATTTGAACTTTAAATGCTTTTAGTTCTGTTATAAATATCCTATATAAGAAAACTAGCTAGATGTGTTACTTAAGTATATAAGAGGTTATTTTTATCTAATAAAAATATATATTTATCATCGACGTTACGCGATTATTTTATTTATTATTTTAGATAAGGAAATCATTGCAGTGTTTATTTTTCAGGCACGTAGTATTTGGTGCAGTTGTTGGAAGGTCTGGATGTAGTTAAGAAAATTGAAGCCCTTGGTTCACAGTCTGGGAAGACCATGAAGAAAATAGTTGTATCAGACTGTGGTCAACTATAATTTACAAAAATGGAGAAGTATCTAACCTTTTCCAAGATACACACCTGTATTAATCTTTAATTCTTTTATTAAAAGTAAATGTAGAGATCTATCAATTTTAAAATCCTAAAATAATATTTTAGTGAAAGACGTGGTTCCACATGTACTTCCAGATGCTAGTAATTTATTTTCTGAACTGCATTTTTTATTAGGGGCACATTTTTTGTTAATACTAGTGTACCTTAGTCATTATATTTAAGGTTTTTTTTGTTAAAAACTATTTTTATAAGCTATAGTTGGTAGGCATTATTTCTACTTTATCCATTCCAACTAAGGTGTATCCCAAGAGAAGCAATCTTGCTGTAATATTTTTTTTTATTAATTTGATATTGCTTGTAAAGTCATTTTATTTATTCTTAGCGAAATCAGAATTTTGATCAAGCAAATATCGTTGCTTTCTATTCAAAATAGCCGTTTAAAAGTTATGCCTTTTTTAACTTGAACATAAAGTTCTTATGGTTAGTAACAGGTTTTTTTATACAAAAATTGTAATTTAAAGTAAGAATAAAGACCAAATAAGAATAATATACAGTTATAAATTTATTCTTACTTAAGAAATATAATGTTTGTTCAAAAATCCTGATTTGGTTAATGATTTTCTATACCATTAAGCATTTAATATTTTTACTGAAGATCTGCCTCAAAATAAAAGATCCATTTAAATTTATGCCGTTTTATTGCCACATATACAGAGGTGTTTATTAAATGTGGAAAAAATGCTTATTTCTGAGCTAATTCTACGAAAAAAAGTTTATATAAAAATTATTTTTTTCTGACAAAACTAGTGGTCCCCACTGATTTTTGTGCAATTTTCATATACAGACTGTCACACGGAAGAGATTTACAAGAGGACAAACCGATAAAAAATAATTTTTCGACAATAAGTTATTCTAGATAAAAATTTTTGCTTGTAAAAACATTATTTACGAAGAGACAATGCTTTTTGGTTTACAAGGTTTGCAAAAACTTCGAAAACATGATTTTTCTGAAACAGTAAAAATACCTTTATTTTTCATTTTTTGAGCAAAATATTATATAGAATATTTAGAATAGAATTTTGAATGACTTTATTAATGTTATAAGGGTATCAAAGATTTTTATGAAACGGATTTCAATATCAGATATATTTATGTTATTTGTTTATAACAAAATGAAAAAACTTTTAAAAATTGCGTTTTAAAGACCTGCTTCCATCAAATGCCTACAAAACACAATTTTTCAGCTGTAAATGAAGGTGATGCAACGCGTGTTCTTCAATTATGGAGTTTAATAAAATTTTGTTTTATTGTTTTTATCCATTACACAGTTTATTTTAAATAAATTTTTCTAATAATATTTTGCCTTAAAATTAGGAATGGCAACGGTATATCGATTATTTTCAAATATAGATATATCGGAACTGAAATATCGATAATCTTTATCGATATTTAACTTTTCGAATATTTTCAATATTTGTGGTATTGTGGTAAATGAGACAAAATCTAAAAAGCGTCAGTATCTTAATGTGTAAAGAAAAATATTCGTTATATATTTATATAATAATTATATTATTTTATATTTCCTTACAAAATAAATTAGGTAGTAATATAAAAAAATATATATATCATGGACACGATACGTCAACAGTGAATAAGGACAAAGATTTGCTAAATTATCTTTGAAGAAAAAGGTAAACGGATTACCTGGGTCACGTTGACAGGAATAATAATTTAATATCGTGAGTTTAATGTCACTTGATAAAATAAAAAAAGGATATGACCCAGATTCTGTGATGTATTTTGGACTACTAAACATAAATGCGTGATCAGAAAAATCACAATTTTCCCTGATCTTAAAAAACTTTGGGTATGTTTTTATTCTTAGTTAAATAGACAGGGGCATGCGAGTCATATGCAACAATGTTTTTCTTTAGTTCTGGGATTTTTAGCAATTTATTCAAAAATGAAAAAGTAATGGTGGCTCAGACATGCAAAATACTATTTATGCTCTGAACTTAAATCAAGGGCAAATTTTGCTTTAGCATCTACCAAAATATAGTACTTTGCAAAAAAGCGTAAAAAAATGTCTGATTTTATATTCCGATATTTTAAGGTAAGAATTTAGCATATATCACATATCTGGGTCTAATACCTTGTTTTATTTTGTAGAAAGGTGTAAGTCGAGGCAAGATAAAGGAGACAAAAAGGAATCGGCCAAAAACAATGTCGTTCTAACAATGGCATAAAAAACATTTTAAAAAATTGACCGCTAACCTATAGTGGTAAAAAGCACTAAAAAGGGTTAATAAAGTATTATGGTGGCTAAATTAATAATATTAAATTCCGCTAGAGAAAATTGGAAATTTACATATCATTACACATTTAGAGTTCAGAACATATTACAGAGAGGTTTAAAAACAAAATTTAAAATGTTATTACAATAAATTATTATTACAATATTTAAAAAAATACTTATTACGTTCTAAATATTCAAAACTGCCAGAGTAGCAAATCAGGTGATAAAATTTCATTAATTCAGTTACATTGTTAAAACTTATGTAATACATTTAGTTGATATACTTACTTATCTTACTGTCTTAATCAGCTCTGGATCAATATTTTTTGTAACCAGGGGCAAAACTTGCCGTATGCCGTATTTGAAGAGCAAAAAAATCGCTTCCTTTTCAAATACCTCTGTATAATATGCAAATTTAAAGACGACCAAAAAAAAGGCCTTTCTTACAATAGCCACTATCTTATACATTCCATGTTTCAATTTGCCGCCCCTTGAAGGTGTCACCCGTGGCAGACACCACCGTTTGCCCCCACTCCTTTTTTGATCCGGGACTGCTTTTATTACTTTTTTTTCTTAAATACGGCAATAGTTGACATATAGCGTATTAGACGTTTTTGATGTAACTATTTTTAAAATTTATTTAAATACGGTAAAAACTCAACGTTCTTTAAATGGAAAAGCGGCGATGAATTTACATGATTCTGCCCGACACTTCCTTTGGCGCCAGGCGCGTTCCCCTTTGATTTGCTTGTGCACAAACTCATTTTTCGCCCATGAATTGTAACTTTTGTTTCGCGCAGGTAACAAGCATTGGCTATCCATCGATATCAGTGACTTAAGTGCGCACCATATGGAAAACTTTTCTATTATTAATTTTAGGAAAAAAAATATAGGTTTGTAAAAAATATGTACCTATTTTGCTTAAGAGAAAATATATTTAGGTTTAAAAATTACATTTAAGTATGCAAATTGGTGTATTTAAATGAAAAAAATCTTTTATACATTTCTTCTGCGATAAAGAGTGGTTCTTGTGACCTTTCGCTCTTTTGGCATTTCTTAAGATTTCTTTATATATTACATTTCAAAATAGTATGCATGAATGTACAAACCTAAATTTTTACTCTTAATGCATAGAAATTAAAAAAAATTTTTTTCTTGAAAAATAAACAAGTTTGCATATTTGAATGTTATTTTTAATACCTTCAAACATATTTTCTTTATAAACAATTTTGATAGGTATTATTAAAAATAAAGGTACTTTTCTCTTGAGCAAAGTGCATATTTTTTGACATACCTCGTATATCCTGCAAGAAACTAAATAATATGATGATTGCATTTTGGGGTTTGGACCATGCAGAACTCATTATAAGAATATATTTTTTCGTAAAATCAGTAATAAAAAAGTTTATCTCATGGTTCGAACTTAAGTGGACACGCTGTATATTTTTTTTTAATTAGGCAAATAAAAATACAACTTTTTAGTTTCCTAATATAAAGTCATAATAACAAGGTACTAGTTGCGTAGCTAGAACAATTTACCTTAGGTGGTAACAAGCCAGCGGCGTACTGGCGTACCTGGCTGGTCGCTACGGCCTCCGGCTAAGAGGCCTTGCAGTTGAAGGTATGCAGTGGCGCAACTAGCCACTGAATTTCGGGGGGCGTTAAACCCCAGTTTATAAAGTATATTTACGTAAAAACACCAATATGTTTTACATGCTCAACAATTTTGGGGGTGCTAATTGCCGTCTTGGGAGGGGCTAAGCCACTCCCCCCTAATTGCGCCCCTGAAGGTATGAAATGTGAGACATAGATATTTTTATGTTATAATGCAGGATAAAACGTCAAGTATAGAAAAGATGTACACAGTGGAAACATGGTCTCCGAACATGGAAAAAAATCAGCTTAACCACTATATGGCTAGAACTTCTTCATTCAGCTTTAATTTGCTTTTTTAAAATTCGATATGACCACTTTTTCTCTTAAATATCGAACTTTAAATGAAAAATGATCGTTTTGTCCTTAACCACTAATAACTTAGCAACCGCACAAGAAAATTGAGGAGGGTTTTAGAAACTTAAATAAATTCTCCACAAAAATCCAGTGCTGTATTAACCATTAGCCTGACTAGGCTACAGCCCAGGGCGCCATGATAAAGTAGGCGTCAGACAGGAGAACTTTTAAAAAAGTTTAGGTCGGATTTGGATTTTTGGTGACTAATTTGTCTTGTGAATAAGGCGCTCTAGAATAAAATGGGAGCGAAAAGGAGGAAAAAACCTTTTTTTTCTTTGCTCATTCGGTTGGTGGAGTAAGGCGCTTTGCACTGAAAATAGGCGTCACGCAAGAAAGAACCTTTTTTTGCTCTTCAAAAATTTTGTTGATTTGATAGGCGCTCCAGGAATTCCAGCCTAGGGCGCCCCAAACAGTTAATACGGCCCTGCAAAAATAAGCTATGGTTTTTTGATTTTTTTGTTCCCAACATTAATTAAAAAGATCAATAAAAAAGGGTTTCGGCTGGCTTTTGTGATAAGGCGCTAAATTGATAATCGAAAAAACCAGTAATGTTAACTGTGCCTTTTACAGTGTTATATGCCCACAAGAATCCCACAAAGTTTTAATTTAATTCATGGACCCGATCTTTTATTCTGTTTTCTCAAATTTTTTAAAAATATTAAGGGATCACGATTTTGACTTTAAATGATCACAATCTTTAACCAAATGCATAAAATAGTTTTTTTTATATACATTTTTATTGATAAAAATGTTTAAACTTATTAAAAAAAATATTTATATATATATATATATATATATATATATATATATATATATATATATATATATATATATATATATATATATATACATGATTAAAAGTATTAATTATGATTTTTCTTTACATAAATTTAAATACTATACTTTTATAAAAAAAAACCTAAAACTTAAAATCATTTTCGGCGGTCATTATTTTATAAAAAAACCTAAAAACTTAAAAACATTTTTGAAGTCATTAAAAAAAAATAAGACGAAGCATCTTAGACCACACACGTTCATTGGAACTTTTTACCTTAAAAATACTTGAAAAATATAAAATAAATAAAATAAAAAAGCGTAGACGTGATTTTTGTGAGAAATTTATTTAGGATTTCAACACCCTGTCTAATTTTCTGGTGCAATTACCGGTTGCTGAGATATTATTGATGGTTAAAGACAAAAATATATTTTTTCATTTGGGGCCCGAACCGCCAATTGGTAAAACATTTTTTTTTGCTTATTCCTTCAATTAATATACGTCTCTAAAACTAAATAGATACGTTAGGTTTTTTTTAATTTGAGACTTTGAGAGTAGTAGTGGTTACCGCGAAACTTTTTAGAGAAGCTCCCGGACATCGGCTACAGAGGCAATTAAAATAATTTTTCTGACAAATTAAATATGTCAGAATATTGTTAAAAGTATACAGAATGTATGTACGAAATTTCAAATTAATAAATCAAAAGGGCTTTTCGGTCAAAATGCGAAATGGGCTTTTTTTGGTCTTCTAAGTGGATATAACCCCTTAAAAAAGTTAAAAATGGTTAAACTGTAAGTAACTTCAAGCTTGTAGTCGAGTCAAGGAAGCTGTAAATTAGTAATAGTAAATAGAAAGTCCCCAACAACAAAAAGCAGCTCAGATTTTGATCATTTTTTAAATTATTATTTTTATCTTTTATTGTATTTAAAATCACAAACCTCCCAGAGGGGGAAATCATTATTTGTATTGTTTAAACAATATATATGTTATTTATACAGGGTGTCCAAAGACTTACCTGAAAAATTTGAAGGGATGATTCTTTATCAAAAAATAAGAAAGGAATGTCATATAAACATATGTCCTAAAGACTCCTACTTTTAAAACTACAGGGTGGTAAAATTTAAAAAACTAATGTTTTTTATCATAGCTTTTATATCAGATACTTAAGAAACTTTAAGAGTGGTCTTCTAAGCATTAAAATATATTTTTTATCGTGCAAGAAAAAATATCTTTTCTTCAGTGTCGTCTGTTGAGGGATTTACTTCAAATATGTTTTAAGAAAAAAAGGTACGCTACTGCATTTTTCTCAAAAAAGAAATCAGATTCTTGTTTAGTTTTAAACGAATTTCGCTTCTTGATTTTTTTCTTCAATGTATGGTTTCTGTGTTAAAAAATAAAAATCATTTCTCGGCATGATAAAATCGCTATTTATTTAGTATATGGTAGTCATGTTAAGAGGATGCCGTAGCACGTTAAATTGAGCTAAAACGTGATTCGCCGCCGTTTTTAAATATTTCTTTTGGAAAAATTTCTTAAAATGAGCCAAAAATTATCGGAAAGTTGGTTATTTTTACGGTCTTGTAATTTTGGGAAATTTCATGTGTTAATTATGAACATTACCGAAAATCAATTAACTTATAATCCGATAATCTTTGGATCATTTTAACTAACCAAAACAAATATTTAAAAACCGGCAGCGAATCGAGCTTTTAGCTCAATTTAACGTGCTACGGCATCCTCTAAGAGTAGGTACTTATTTTGCTTCACCAACCATTATATAAATTAAAAGATTAAACATTGATGTATTGACCAATATTTTGCGTAGATAAATTAATTTTGATTTAAATAAAATATAGAGAAGGTGATAATATTTGAATCGGTCATTTAAGAAACAGCACATGTCATATTTTCGGCCATTTTGATATTATACTGTTAATTCCATATTTAAGGGTAAATACATCGAATTATACAAAAACATCACTTGTCTAATAATATTGCACAATTTTATTCTCCTATTAATATTTGATTCCCTTTAGTAACGACACAAGTCGGTGACATGTGCTCTTTCTCGAAGCATAAGAGTAGGCAGTTTTTGTTTTGTTGTTTGTTATTGTAAAACATGGCGTCTACAAGTAGTGGAAGTAATGCTTCGATAAATTTAGCACAAAATAAGGAAAAATAAAGTTATACAAGTGTAAAATAATAAAAATCCTAGAAAGGTGAAGAATATATTAATTATAAAGGTGCTGTGGTATGTTGTAAAATTGCAAAAACTAAAGATATTGCTGATTTTAAAGTTAGTGGCCGAAGTTCTATAAGAAAAAACATTTTGTCTACTAAATCTCTTGGTAGATATGTGCCAAGGGCCCAAAAATGTACATTTCAAATATTGAACTTTACGCATTTTAGATATTCTTCAAATGAACCTGGGGTAGTTAAGCAGGCGTTTAATTTTATAGATGGTGTTACGAGCCATAAATTTAGACTTGCCACTTCCAACTTATTGCAATTTCCTACCCTTGTTCAACAACCAGCTTATCCACAAGGATAAGTTCCTATAAATTAAAAACTTGATGACATAAAACGACTTTTTATACATTCCAAAAGAACACCACGACTTCTATACAGAGATAATAGGAGGTAATTGGCCAAGAACTGAAAATGAAGACCATTAGTATTGTTTTCTTTTTGTAATGTTTTTCCATGTATTATTCAATATAAATATAACCTTATTTGCTGGAGTTTTCATGTTCATTTCAGAAACATCACATGTCGCGTATTTTCAAATACCCATATATTTTTACTTATTTTGCTTTAAAGTTTAAAGATTATCGTATTTTACCAGTAATCGGGCGGATTTTAAATGCTAATTATTTAAAAATAATTTTGTCAACTATCCTTTTAGATTTTCAGTTTTTTCATTTTTGTAAAATGGTTTAAAACTGACATGTGCTGTTTCTCAAATGACCGATTCATTTATCGGTAAAGTTAGATATAAGCAATATTCAATCGTCTTCTTAGTACTACCAAAAATCTAAGATCGTTGGTACTACAAACTGGATAACTTAAAATTTTGTTATATTTTATTTTTATTTTTTAATGAGTACTTTACTTTTATACAAAGGTTTTACCATTGTCAAATCATTTATTCCGGACTGACCAGAACTAATTAATGATGGAAATATAACTAAGCTAGCTGTGACATTAAAAGAAGATTGAAAAGTTAATTTTTAAATTAGATAACTTAAAATCACAAAGAGTAATACTAAAAAAACCATTATTTTTCTTAAGTTCTAACACCCGGTAATTCCGAAAGCGGGACTTTTAGGACATATGTTCA
Source organism: Listronotus bonariensis (assembly GCA_014170235.1). NCBI lineage: Eukaryota > Metazoa > Arthropoda > Insecta > Coleoptera > Curculionidae > Listronotus > Listronotus bonariensis. The sequence goes on from JACEGR010000682.1 coordinate 172,816, forward strand.
TATAAAGTTTTTCTTATTTATTAATGAAGAATTACCCCTTAAAGTTTGTCGAGAGAGTTTTTGGACACCCTGTATAATAACATATGCATTGTTTAAACAATATATATAAATACTTAAGAGGTTTCGGATTTTAAATTGTAAAAAAACAAAAAGTAAAAAAAAATTGAAATAGGAGTTGTTATTGTGGAATTTCATCAAAAAATCTTCAAGGACTTGACTATTGTATACAGGGTGATTCAAAAATCGATCACGAAACTTAAGGGAGTGATTCTACTTGACAAAATGAGGGTAGAGCTTCATATAATTTTTTTTCAAAATGTCATTCGTTTTCGAGTTACAAGCCGTCAAAGTTAAATTTTTATTTTGGTTTTTTGCTATATTGCATTTATTTTTTAACCAATCCAGTTGATATTTGGCACACAAATCGAGCTTTGTAGTTTCTAAAATTTTAAGACAAAAGAACTTTTTTAATACCGCCAGAGGGCACTTTACCTAAAACTTAAAATTTATTTACATCATAACTTTTTATTTTGACAGATATCGCAAAGCTGGGGAGCCATTTTATAGACAATCAAAAACTTAAAAAATAAAGTACTCTTTATTAAAGTCGATAAACCTCACCGTTTAGGCACCAATAGACATCAAAGTTTTCATCAATTTTAATCAAATTACACTACATACATACAGGGTGTCCAGTAACTCAACCGACAAACTTTACGGTGCAATTCTACAACAGAAAATAAGAAAAAAACTTTATATAAACATATGTCCTAAACGTCTTAGTTTTGAACTACGGTGTGTTAAATATTTAAAAAATAAACCTTTTTTTAATTTCTAACACCCGTAGTTCAAAAACTAAGACGTTTAGGACATATGTTTATATGAAGTTTTTTCTTATTTTTTGTTGTAGAATCGTTTGGTTAAGTTTGTCGGTTGAGTTACTGGACACCCTGTATGTAATGTAGGTAATTTGATTAAAATTGATGAAAACTTTGATGTCTATTGGTGCCTAAACAGTACCTTATTTTTAAGTTTTTGATTGTCTATAAAATGGCGCCCCCAGCTTTGCGATATCTGTCAAAATAAAAAGTTATGATGTAAATAAATTTTAAGTTTTAGGTAAAGTGCCCTTTGGCGGTATTTAAAAAAGTACTTTTGTCTTAAAATTTTAGAATCATGCAAAGCTCGATTTGTGTGCCAAATATCAACTGGATTGGTTAAAAAATAAATGCAATATCGTCGAAAAAACCAAAATAAAAATTGAACTCTGACGGCTTGTAACTCGAAAACGAATGACATTTTGAAAAAAATTATATGAAGCTCTACCCTTATTTTATCAAGTAGAATCGCCCCTTAAGTTTCGTGATCGATTTTGAATCACCCTGTATAATAATGACAAATGTTAATTTAGGCTAGGTACAATAAAACTGTAAAAAATCGAACCAAGAAACATCTTATAGGATAATTAGTTATTTACAAAAAAGCTCTTTGTTCTTTTATGAAACATTTATTAACATTTAAGATTAAAGATAACATGAAAATGTTAGACAAACATTATATACAACAATTTAACACATTTATTGTTTGAGTCATGGGAGAAGGTGTTAAACATTTAGTAAATAGGTAACAGACATATATAATATAGATAATCTAAAAATACAACATTTATAATTTATAATTATTTTTTAACTATTCGTAAAAATATACAATTTTTTAGAATACCAGCTTTTAACAATCATTTATTTATCAAAACGCGAGATGATCTTTATAAAGATTTTTAAATTTTGAGGAGGTACTGAGGTAAATATTAGCTAAAAAACAACTAACATAAAGGCCTAGAAATAATAAACAACAAAGTCATTTTTTCGTGTTACCCGTATTCCTTGGAGTGGTTCAAACCACATTTGAAATGACAATATAAATATGAGAGTTAAATAAATAGGTATTTAGATGTTTTTAAAATGTTTTAAACCGTATTAACACGAAAAAACGGCTCAAGTTTAAACCATGACCCTATCTAGGACACGTTAATTGAAACAATCCATAGTTTTTTTTACACAATAGATAGTTTTAATGTCAAATCTTTTCAATATTTGCGGTTGAAAAATGCAAACACCAACTTTGTACCGAAAAAACACTTTTATAATTTTCATTGTTTTTTGTTCTTTTTAAATTAACACGCTCTCACTATTTATATTTGGCGATAAGTGTCCCTACAAGCATAATTTTGGACTTTGAGTACGCTTTTATGAAATAAGTCACTGTATCGAGTTTGAATGTCTCATGACTGTTTTTAATGTTTGACAGTAGGTGTCATTACAAGCATAGTTTTGAATTTTTAATACGCTTCCAATTATTATACATAGGTCCCTGTAACCAAACTTGAATGTCTTAGGACTGTTTAAAAAGTTACAAAACACATTAAACATAACTTAAAAAAGGTTGGTTGATGCTGGGTTAAATCGGCACTATTGTTAACTTTCTTTCAAATAAACAAACCGATTAAATGTGATGATTTTTACGCAAATCACAAAACTAAAATAAAAATTGTTGGATTCCACTGAAAAAGTACGTTTTGTTGCATGTTATTTTTTTTAAATTACCATGTTAATCATCCTAAAAAAATACAAATCTTTGCCAATCTTTTAGAGTGTAAATATTTTGAGTGAAAAAAAACATTTTAAATGAAGCTCTCTACTCAGTTATTAGCTTTTGAGATACAGAATGGTTAGGTGCCTTATTTTTTAAAGAATTTTACCACCAAAAATGTTGAGCCATTTAGGATATCGGTTTATTAGACTTTTCTTAAGAATTCACACTCTAAAAGATAAGTATCTAATTCTAAACCCCGTATAGCTTGGACCTGGTCATACAGGAGGCCTTTTTTAATACAGATATCTTAAAAACGTAAAAGACATTTTTAAATAAACTACACTATAAAGTTGACCCCTTGTTGTTTTGTTTATTGTCCTATTAAAAAATAAATCGGAACAGAATGGTTTATGCGGACAGTCTTTTCGAAGCCTAAATGTATTCGATATTTTTTCCAGCATGCAGGCGGCATTTAGCCCAGTAAAATTGAAAAGAACCAAAATGTTAATCAAATCGCCTTAGGTTGTGATCACCATATTAAAATTTAGAGTAGATTTTTTTTAATAGCTACATTATTGTAACCACAGAATATATTACTTACATTTTTATTTTCCATAACATTATATTAAAAATGTGAACAAAAGTAAATGAAATAAAGTCTTAAACTTGTCTTCAAATGGGCGACGACCTCATTTTTGCAATTAAAAAAATAAGCAGGTAGAATTTGTTTATACAGATTGACTTACGAGAACCTTGGGTCGTGAGAATAAAAACATGTTATTGTATATCGAAGCAACAGAGAAAATTGAAACTCGAGAAACATTTTCCACTTTTCCTCAAATTCCAATTTTAAGCTGCATTTACAAATAATTCTGAAATTTCAATCACATTTGAACAATTGGTTAAACTTCACTTATTAAATTTGGATCTGACAAGTGAACCAGTTTTTAAATGCCAATTTGAAATTTAAAACTGGGTTGTAAATGTAGCCTTAAGTTTAGCCAATTATGTAGATATCCCCCTTCTTTTTGGACGCAATTTTTAGGATTTTGGCAAAATTGGCACTTAATTTTTGATATCTACCTCCTTAAAATCCTTTTTTTTGTTTACCCCTTTTCCATTGAATAAAATCCTTATTCGTCATAATTTCAATGGCATCAGTCATGGCTACTGCATTTTTTTAATCTTTGTGACTTCTTACAAATGCCTGTGCCTAAATACCAGCTAGGGTATATGTTATCTTAATTTTATCAAACTGTAATTTAATATGATTTTGTATACCTTTATTCAATTGTACGTTAATTGTAAAATTGGGATATCCCGTATTCCGTAAGTATGTGACAAAAAGTTATTTCTTCCTTATTCCAACTATTTTTAATGAAATATTTTTAAATTTGAAAAGGAAAGCATTATTTCTAATGTTCTTAATCAAAGAAAAAAAACATTTCTTGTTAATATAAAAATGTTTACAAACGTGAACGGAATTGAATTTTGATTTCCATGTGTTAAAGTTTTTTACCGGACCTATATTAAACTAAGAAACAAATTAAAGGCATGAAGATGTTAGAGACTGCCGCTTTGCTGTAAAGTGTAAACAGGCATACACACGGTGAGGCATGCCTTCGAGTAGGCTCTAAGACAAGTCTGCGAGTAATATGAATTTGCATAGGAACGTGCTGTCAGTTCAGTATACACACGGTCGCAATTACTTGCAAGCTTCCTTTCTGACTGACCGTGTGTATGCCCAATGCCTATTAATATTTAAGAGCTTAAAAACTAAAGCGGTGAAAGTCACCTTCTATTTTTTCTGTCGAGCGGTGTAAGTCATAGTTCGACACTAGACGAATGGATCTATTATACCAAGTAAAATTAGTTTTAATTTAACAATATTCAAGAAATTTTAGGAACAAATATCTGAAAATTAATTTTGTGACTTACGCCAGCCTGGTTCTGAGCCTCTCATTTATAGTTATATCTCAGGCGTAAAAATATCCAACAAACTTGGAAGGAATGCAATTTAAGGTTTATTCATAAAATAGCAAGTAAAACATTATTTTAGCATTACCTATTTGACCTACGTACACTATCGGGCGTTAAGTATTGCAATAAATTGAGAATTTTAAAATCTGCATGATATTTAACGCATACTTCTCTTGAGTATGCTGCTTTTTATTGATGAAACATGGGACATTATATTTAATTTATATGGCATCAGGCAAGTCAAAAGACCTGTAAATGAACGATATAATCCCAAGTATGTAACGCCTACAGGGAAGCATGGCAAAGGGAGTGTTGTGTGGTGGGATTGCTTTTCATCTGGGGGTTGAACCTGTACACTTTATCGATGGGATAATGAACAGGTCTATGTTTAGAAACGTTATGGAAAACGTGCTGCTACCTTTCTCACAATGGGAAATGCGGTTTACTTTTCAGCAGGAAAAAGATCCGAAGCGTACTTCTAAGCATGTGTGACAGTGGTTCAGGCAGAACAATATTCAAGTTTTAGACTGGCCTGCGCAATCCCCTGACGTAAACCCCATGGAAAACATATGGGAATACGAACCAAATTTTATTCCTAACAAACGAGCACTTATAAATTAAATTTCAGAACTTGTATATCATGTATTATAAACTTTAACCAACTCCATGCCTAGAAGGTGTGCCAAAGTTATAGCCAACAATGGATATGCTTTTGGTTATTAGACCCGTAAATAGTTTTAAATTGTATTCTTATAAATATGGTATTGTACTTTCTTTGTTTATTTAATTAGTTAACTTTAATGCAAAACTTCTTTGGCACTATTTTTTAATATCCTTAGGACGATATACTGGCGCTGCGCATGCTGCTTTAAATAATGCTTCAAAGAAGTTTTTATCTAATTATCACATTATGATCTATCCAGAAAACAAGACTTAAACTATAAAGCAACATAAAAATTTATAATATTTGCAGTTTTATCAATTTTTTATTTATTGCAGAACTTAGGTTCGTTAGTGTATGTACACATATTTAACACATTTCTACAGGGTTTATTTTGCTCTGAAGGGGTGGAGGGGAGGGTAAATTTAACCTAGATGTAACGCGGTGTCTGTAAATAAGCTTTCCCCTGTAGTGGTATCAATATTTGCAGTAAAGTGTAATATAACATTCTGCTTAGAACATTTTACGATTTGTTTAATATTTTTTCCTAATGCTAATATAACTCTTGCACTTTTTGTTCCTTGTCAAAAACTTTATCATTAAAACAAATTTCATATTTAATATAATCCGGCCAGTGATCTATTGGCAGATTGGCCTTAAATCCAACACATAAAAATAGTTTTAAACCATCAATAATGTTTTCATTAAAAATTATCATCATTTCAATTTTATTGTAAAATAGATTTAAAAACCTATACCTGATCATCTCTAATTTTGATGTTTTTCTAATTCTAGTACCTAAATATCTAAGGATTGTCTAGGATTAAAACATTCAGTAGTTATATGGTCCAAATATAAATTTTCCAATTAAATTAGTCTAAACAATTAAACTTCGACCTGCGAAGTTATAAAGGGATCACAATTTACAAATAGTTCTAAACCTACATCTAAACATCACAATTATAAGTTTTATAAAGTTTATACTCTGGGAGTGATTTGAGTAGGTAAACGACCGAGCATATTTTGCCATTTGACCTATATTTAAAAGCAAAAAAATTAAAAGAGTAGTTTTCGTAGTGGTGAAAGACTGCACCGCTTGCTGAACAGCGCAGCCAACCGCGCTTCGTTTATTCATTTCGTATTACTTAGCGAATGTAGGTATACGGTCGCACGGCAACGATCGTATACGGCAAAGAGCGTACGTTTTTCGGCATGCGATCTGGCGTCCACATTTAGCGAACCTATGCGTGCAGTTACACATCTACACATACGTTTGTTGACATTAAGCTAAAGGAAGAGCAATACATTAATGTGTATGATGTAATAAACCGCAGCAGTAAACGTTCGTTACGTTTAAAGTATGTCTTAGAAACAAACGCATACGGCTGAATGGGCAACAAACGTAAGCGTTCGGTTAATGCAGACGTAAATAATTTTAAATATTTACCACTTTACTAACCGAACACCTACGTATTTTGCCGTTTCGGTCGTATACGTCTCTATGTGAAGGCAGACCTTTACGTTTCAATTTCATATTCTTTAAATACCTAAAAACAAACCGTTTTTCATCGATATCTAAATGTGTGTCAACGTTTACGGCCGCACGGCAACAAACGTATGCGGTCGGGTAGTGTAGATGTAAATAATGTACTGCACGCATACGTTTGCTAAATGTAGACGTCAGTAAGTTCAACTAAAGGCGCGTAATCACTTGTCGTACGTATACGCCGAAAAATGTGAGCCCGTTTTGTTCGGCATGCAATCTGACGTCCACATATTTAGCAAATTTATGCGTGAAGTACCAACAAGCGAGCGAACCATTTTGCAACCTAATGCAGGTTTTCGTCAATAAAATTATTTACATCTACACTAAAGGACTGCGTACATTTGTTGTCATTTGATCGTATACGTTCGCTAAGGTAATACACGGCTTTTTATGCCTTTTGAACGTACTTAAGGTACAATTTCCGTAGAGACGGGTGTGTTCAGTCGCGTCGAACAACACGCTGATGGAATATCGCTATATCCATATAGAAAATTAAATTAGAAGAAGCTTGTAGGAAAACAACTTCATCCAGTTTCATTGTCTATGTGGAAAGCGGTATTCCGTCAGTGTGTTTCGTGCCCCGACGCGGTAGAGAAAACCCGTGGCTAAGGAAACGTACCTTTAGAAACACGTAGCGCTGCGTCAGATGTAACTCCTTAAGGTGTGTCTTGTTTTAGCGAATTAATATGGCCGAATGGGCAACAAACGTATGCGTTGGATAGTGTAGACGTAAATAATTTTAAATATGTTCGCTAAATGAAGAAACACTTTTACGTCGAGAAAATTGGTATTGCGCATACGCAATTATCATTTGATATGCATACGTACACGTTTCTGGCCTTGCTTTAATTGTCCATTTTCTTTGGTTTGATTTAAAAAAATGACAAACTGTGGACTACGCGTCACGCATTCACCGAATATTTGTACTGCACGCGAACACGTATAAGGGCGCGGTTCGCAGCGCTGATTAGCACGGATCGCTCTTGCAGGTCTGTGCGCTTTAATTTTAACAAAACTTACAATTATTTAAATAAAACGAAATCGACAAACAATAAATCTACGGTACGCAAATTTAAAAATAAGTAATATTTTTATTTTAACCTTAATACTATAAAAACATATTACATATTTAATTTGTGAAAAAAAACTAGCTGAGACACGGGTATATAAAAGTGAGAAGTGTGATTAGAAATACTATATAGAAATACTATTTACATAGATCAAAGTATGATGAAAAAGAAGTTCGTTCCTGTTGTATTAAACTTCAAATCCTATTTTTTATATCATGATATTTTTTTAATTGGCAACTTTGTCAATTTACTAGTTGCAGAATAATAAAGAGGTTTAAAGTTGAAGACACAGTACTCCGCTCACATCATATTTTGGTTGTATATAAGCACGAAAGTATTTTTGGTAAACAGTAATAAAGATTTACTAAAAATTTGCTAAAATACTTTTATCTTTGATTATCTTTAACGGTCTCTACAATTTTTTAGATGAACCACCAGTTACCTACATACCTGGTATTTTATAATGAATCATATACAGAGTATTTTTGAATTATTGCGATAAAATTTAGTAATGTGTTCCTTAGACAAATCAAGCAAGAAAGTATTAATGGTAATATCCTCTTCTTAAAATAAGAAAAAAGTTTATATTACCATAGGCGCTCAAATTCTTTTTTCTTTAATATAGGATGTTAAAGTTGTAAAAAATGGGTGTTTGAAAGTATCCTAAATATCCGTTATCTATTTAATTTTTGGTTTTGCAATGCTGTTTATTAAGGGGCTAACAGTAACATAATTCAATTTAATTAATCCAGGTACCTTAGGTGCTGACTTCAGCGACACCTGAACGAATAAGTCTAAATAAAGAAATAAGCCACTGCCTATAACGTGTATGAAATGTTTATCTTTTCCTTGATTTAGCGAATAATAACATCGCTTTTATTCCTCTAATTTTTTGGTATATTGTTTAGTTTAAGGAAAAATAAAATTCACTAATAACTGCATATTCCTAGACCATAAAAGAAACATTGAAAGAATTTCTATTTTAAAAATTAGGTTTTACCATTTCCATTAGCAATTACAAAATAGCAACAACAAAGCTATTTTATACCTAACTTTTACTGCAATCATTTGTTTGAAAACTTTTAAGATTTTTTGAAAACTTTAATATACCCTGTATCTTATGAACACAAAATTTTCGATCTTATGTTTATATGAATTTTTTTCCAATTTTAATAAAAGGATTAGGTATACCATATAGAGCTAATTGGCACCACCAGTTCACGAACACCCGGTATATTCACAACTAATTTAAAAGTGTTTATTTTTGAACATATACATTTTCTATAAAAAAGATATATATTTTTTCTTTACGTAACTTAATTTCAAAATTATTTTCAATGGTAATTCGTTGAGTACACGCTCAATCTAGAAAAAATGGAACCTCTTCGGTCCTGGTTTCGGGGTATAGCGAGCTGACCCTGTTCAGCCCTATGGACCCCTATGAACTAGCCGGTCGTCCTGAAACAAAATAAAGAAAAAACCCCACAAATCTCAAAAAATCTAATTAAAATTCGACGTTTCGGTGGCAAATTTGCCACCGTTTTCAAAATAAAATTAAGTAAAATAAAAATTTAAACGGTAACTAATATTTAAGTTTAAAAATTTTAAAAAGTTTAAGCTTCGAACTTTAGGAAATTCTGATAATATTTTTAACATTGGGTTGACGCTGACCAAGTTTTGTAATAAAAGACAAGTTAAATTCTATACAGTCCACTCATTGAGCTATCGCCGACATGTTAAAAATATTATCAGAATTTCCTAAAGTTCAAAGCTTAAATTTTTAAACTTAAATATTAGTTAACTTGGAAATTTTTATTTTACTTAATTTTATTTTGACAACCGATACGTCGAATTTTAATTAGATTTTTTGGGATTTGTGGAGGGTTTTTCTTTATTTTGTTTCAGGCGACCAGCTAGTTCATATGGGTCAATAGGGTTGAACAGGGTCAGCTCGCTATATCCCGGGACCAGGACCGAAGAGGTCCCATTTTTTCCTAGATTGAGGCGTGTACCCAATGAATTACCATCGAATAAATGAATCCGCCTAACCAGTATAGAACATATCTTTAATAATTTCCAAGTCATTTCTTTTATGATAGCGTTTTTATTATTTATTTTAAGTTTTTAAACATGTTCATCTTTTACATTGCCATGACATTATTGAGTGGTTACTGGCCGCTAAATATATCTTTTCGTATATAAGTACATATTATAACGTTAACAACACTTCAAAATTTATAGCCTTCAATAAAATTTATGATTTTCTCTTAATCAACGATTATAATAATTAATATATCTAATCCAGGTCGTACCTATGATTTTCTTTTTTAAAGGGATACCCGAAAATGAGTTAATAAATCACCGATAAAAGTATGGTAAGTAATTCGGGCAACAATTATTTATTGGCGATTATTGATTTCACTCGTAACGCACTGGCTATGCTCGTTACGAATATTTTTACTTCATTAGGCATCGTGACACTCTCGAAAAATAAAAATCACAACATAATCTTCCTTAAGATAAAATGGCTTTAGCTACCATTGGCGCTAGCAACCCCCGTTCAGAAGCGAATCGGTTTAGAATTGGCGGAATTAGAAGCGGTTAAACGGACTCACCGGTTCCAGATCGATAGTAGATGTAACTAGCACCAATGGTAGCGTCTATAAAAGGTGAGGTTATGTTGTAGTTCTTTTCTTTTTCCAGAGTGCCGCAATGTCTACTCACCTTCCTTAATGGTATAAAATATATTATAAAAAAATAGTCTTTAAATTATTTATTAATAATATTATTTAATACGTCTTAGTTCTTACACATGAAGAGTTGTTACCACAGGTCTTGAAAGAAGGTATCTATCTCTTTACTGAAACATAAAAATGATTAAAATGGATATCCTTTAAAATCTTGATGAAAATTTTCTGGCGCAACACGGTTAACTGTCCCCGCTTACTTTTTCCATTTTCAAAACTTTTGTAATAATAAGGTTATCAACTCTAAAATATTTTGACTGCTTAAAACACTTTTATTTAAAACGGTGTCGAATTAATTCAAATATATTTATAATTTAAAACACTTATTTTTGCATATAAAATCAAATGACAGAAATAAATTTCACACTGTTAAAAATTTTAAATATAAATGCATGCAAGTATGTGTGTTTCATATTATCGATCGTTTATTATATTGTAAAATTCGTACCATTTTTTTTTGTATTATCTATCTAAATTTAAAATTGTTTTTCGTTTATGGAAAGAATTACAAAAAGACGTTAATAATAAAAATACCAGTATGCATACCAATAACACGTTTTAAATAATTTTGTTTGCTAAATAGACCTTTTAAATTATATTTAAAGTTTTTTAATTTTTTTAAATTATACAGGGTGTCTCATAATGGATTTAAATTTTAATATTGTTCTGGCGCCGGCCCCGCATTCACTAAGAGGGCGGTGGTGGTGCAAGATCGTTTAACTAGGTAAGGTTGCCTCATTACGTCACATATGTACCGCACTGCTGGTTCCTTGGCGCCAACATAGCAAACAAGGATGTCTAGACGGGCGAAAGAGCGCGATATACAATATTTAAAAATCAGCTAGAATAATCATTGGTCAATAATTTATTAATAGGAAATAAAGAAGTTACGGTAACAACTGGAATTGACAGTATTAAAAGTATTTCTTTATTATTGATAAAATATTTTTGGTTTAAAGTTCTACACTCTGTTAAAAACTTCTTTAAATAATGAGCAAAAATACATATGTGACGTCATGCTGACGTATGGCCCGCTATGTTGCAAGGCTTACGAGGCAACCTTACCTAGTCAAACGATCTTGGTGGTGGTGTAGACAAGTAGCGCGAACATGCGGATTTCAGTTACGATCAACAAAATGGTGCCACGGTACATACTGCAGCAATGTCGATTAACGGAGTTACAGAACGGTTTCCCGGCACGATTATTACCATTAATAGGGATATTTCGTTTCCTCCACGATCCCCAGACCTGACTCTCTTAGATTTTTTCTATTGGGATACCTGAAGAGTGTATTCTATACCGATTACACCAATCCATTACCAGAAACCATCCAGCAACTAAACGACCGTATTACCAATGCTATACGTGACATATCCGTAGAGATGTGCCAGCGAGCCTTCCGTAGCTTGCCCTGTAGACTAACAGCCTGCTACGAAAAAGTCGACCAGCATTTAAACGATGATTTGGTTAAACAATGAATCCGCATGTTTAACGTATCTCATAAATATATTAAAATTGTTCTACAAATGATTTAAAAGTTCGATTTATTCCTTTAAAACCTCAAATTTATTATGAGACACCCTGTATTATTTACGTAGTTTTGCATTAAAAATTTTCTAATGCCAACAGCTTTAATTATTATCTGCAAACTCAAATGTTATAAAATTTAAATATGTACTTTATTTACCTAATATACCGGGTGACAAAGGATGTTGTTACCCCCACCCCCATTTTTTTGTAGTTTTTCAAAATCACTTCCGGTTTATTCGAAAGTGAGTCCTACTTTTCTTTTATATTTCTCCATAAAAATTTAATGATAGCGTGTTTCTTTTCAAAATGGTGGCCAAAGAAGATTTTTAAAGAAAATACAAAAGGCTGCCACTATTTCTGCTTTAAATATATTTTTTTGCTAAGTTTGTTGTGTAAATAAAAGAATTACCTATTTTACTTTCACAGGTAGTGACATATTCAATTTTCGTAAGTAAAACATTATCTAGATATCGGAATTCCAGTTTTTATTGTAATAAATGAGAGAAAATATAAACATTTCACAAACATTTTAAATGGAAACACCCCTATTTTATTCTACTTTTAAATTTACAACTAAAATCTCTTTCCAATGACGTATCACAACATATTGTTTATTTTCAAGATGTCGGCCATAGATCATTTATTAAAGAATTCTGTTAACCGGATGACGTCAATAAACGATCCATGGCCGCCATCTTAAAAATAAACAATACCTATGTTGTAATAATTCATTAAAAAGAGATTTTAAGTAGATTTTAAAAATTAAATAAAATAGGTGTGTTTCTATTTAAAATGTTTGTCAAATTTTAATTTTCTTTTATTAATTGCATTAAAGACTAAAATTACGAAATTTAAGCAATTTATTAAAGAAAATGGAATATGTCACTACATGTAAAAGTAAAATAGGTAATTCTTTATTTTCACAGCCTACTTAGTAAAACAATATATTTAAAACAGAAATAATGGCGACACTTGATTTTCTTTAAAAATCTTCTCTGTCCGCCATTTTTAAAAGAAAAACATCCTGTTTGATATATCATTGAAAAGGAAATTTGATACAGAATACAAATATATGAAAAAAGTAGCTACTTGGGTTTAAAAAAGAAAGTTCATGGTACTTTCGGTTAAACCGAAAGTAATTTTGAGGTCATGACAATGACAAAAATGTTAATTTATGGTAACATAATACTGTAAAATTTTTGTTAGTCTCTCCTAAAAACTTCAAAAAATGTTGTGGGGGTAACAACATCCTGTGTCACCCGGTATTTTGCTGTAAGGCAATATCAATAAAGTAAATTTAAAATAATCGTGGTTCAATAAAAATGTGTTTCTTCATTTCGCTTTGTAAAATTTTAACGTTTCTTTCTAATTTTTTGTATAAAAATATGTCCTGTAACAATTTTAATACATTAAGTCTTTTATCCAAACCTGTAACTTTAGAATAATCTTACGAGTAAGCTTATTCCTGGATAAAGTAAATCTGGAACAGGTGTTGCTCGTAGACAGTGCCGGATTTAGAGGGTGGGGGCCCTGGGGCAATGAGCCTGTGGAGTGTAGGGTCCCCCTGAAAGTAAAAGTGAACGGATTTTTGTACTGAAAAAAGTTAAAGAGAGAAGAAAAGGTACTCATCAATTTATGAGCAATGGAATTCAATTTTTGTACCCTCAAAGACTTGAAAGAGCAAAAAAAAGATCCTTATTCATCCATATGTTACTTTTTTTCAATGGTGGGGGCCCTTAGTTTGTGGGGGCCCCGCCTGCCTCCCATTAAATCCGGCCCTGCTCGTAGAGTACCTTATTCCTGCTATAATATGTATATTCTATTGAACTTCATTGTGCGTTAGAATACTTTACCAATCCCCAATATTATTATATAGCAAAATTATTCATATATACAATAAAAAATATATATAATAGGTATTATTATATCTAAAACTATTAAACATACAAGTATTACCTGTTTCCCACTGTTCAAGTAAAGGTAGTTTTTGTTTTACGTATTAAAATTTATAGACTCTACATATCTTTAAAACGGTTCACTCTATAGACCTGAAAAAAAACTTTGTTATACTAAAGTTCGCAATATATGAAACTTTTTTAATTATTCATTTTAACAAAAAAAAAAAATATTCTTTATAAAAAGTTCTCTATGGTCTAAAAACCAAAATTAAATTATCAGATATTAACTTTTTTAAGTGGTATATGGTATTTTAAAATATATGAGTTTTGTTTAAGAAGAAAGTACCGTTATTTTTGACAGTATCGAAAATTATTCAAAAGAAAAAATGTTAAGGATTAAAAATAACTTTTAAAGATGCAAACTTGTCTATTTACAAGAAATAATTTTTATTTTTGATCACTGAATCCAAAAAGGATTATTTTTGAGCATTCCCAATTTTGATAGCAATAAATGAGTCAATCAGCTCTTATTTGTCCAAGCGCGAAATCACTTTGTTCCCGGTAAAAAAAAGTATACAGGGTGTTCAAAAATGCACGGCCAAATTTCAGGAGGTGATTCCTCATTGAAAAATATGAAAAAAGTTCCTATAAACATGGGTCCGAAAATGCATACTTTCCAAGATACAGGGTGTTAAACTTTTAAATAAAATAGGTTTTTTGTAATTAACTTGAATACCCTGTAACCGATTTTCTTGAAATTTTTCAGTGTTATTTCTAGTAATAAGGGCCAAAGTTAGGCATAATTAAATTAAAATTATTAAGTCCAGTGGCGTCTTACGGGACATCTTATCGAAAATAATTGTAAAAAAATGTACGCCACTGACTTTATGGAACTTTTATTTTTTTTTAGAATAAGCAACTGAAAATACAACTTTTTATCTCCTGAATTTTTTTGTATCTTGCTTTGTTTTCGAGAAAAAAATAAAAACCACTTTGTTGTATGTTTCTTGGGACGGAATTTTTGAATTTTGACGATTTACTGAGCAAAAACAGTTAAAGATAGAGCAAAATTAATTTTACTTTCCTATCTTAACTTAAGGACTATCTAATGACATTAAAAAGTGAAGGTCAACTGAAGATTAAAGAAGGTGAATGTTGAACCTAAATGTTGGACACCCTGTATCTTGGAAACTATGCATTTTCGGACCCATGTTTATAGGAACTTTTTTCATATTTTTCAATGAGGAATCACCTCCTAAAATTTGGCCGTGTATTTTTCGAACACCCTGTATATGAATTCTAGTGTTACTATTTTAATAATTTCAATTAAAACTAATAGTTATTGTTACTATTTCTACAATTTATTGCGTTTTAATAGTTTTTCAAGTAAGTTAAAAGGACGTGTTTTCTAAAGACTCTTTTTGTCCCCACGCAACAATAATCACAAAGAGTTTATATTATTAAAACAACTGCTGTATTTAATTAGGTGCACTTTTAAACAATAAATTAGGGGTATTTTACCTATTAAGAAAAAAATATGCTGTTTTTTTATGTCTGCTTTGGATTTTTTGCATATATACACAGTGCCGGATTAAGACTTTGTGATGCCCTAAGCAGTTGTCTCGTATGGTGCCCCCTAGCCTAAATTGATCATCTTTTTAAGGTTAGAAAATTGGACAAGAGAAATTAGATATACTTTTTGGGGTTTGCCCCCAAAACTTTTTGAAGAGACAAAAAAATCCTTACTTCTTAAATATTAAAAAAAAATAATATTTTTTCCTTTATTTTCTACTCATTGGTGTCTCCCCTGTGGTGCCCTCCTAACATGATGCCCTAAACAATTGCTTAATTTGCCTTTAGGGCTAATCCGGAACTGTTTATACAGAATCAGCTAAATAAAGTCGTTCATGTTCAATGTCTGGAATGGAGACGATCTAACGCGAATGCCGGCATGTAAACATTTTGGATTTGATGACTAATCGTGCTTCTTTTGTTGTTGCAATACTGGCCGATATACCTTTAAATATTGCTTATACAATATATGGTGATCATTTTAAGTCTGCACTTTTGCTAACTTCTTTATTATTGGAGATACGAAGTCAGTTAAATTAGCAAAGTAGCTATCATTTTTCCGCTGATTAACGTGCTACAAACAAAAAAAAAAACAATTAAACATCGGGCCTTCGATTTATTGCCAAAAATAAACTTCTTTTTTTGAACACCCTGTATATTATATCACTATTCGAAAGATCTATTAAAGACCGTTAAAAAAGTCCCCATGTGTTATATCCAATTTTTAATAGTTTCAGAAATATGACCATTCTCAGGAATTTGATAGTACACTGGTATTTTTAAATAAAACACCCTGTATATTGCATCACCAGTAAATAGATATTTTAAAGAGCTTTAATGAAGTGCACATTTGATATGTCTATTTCTTATACTTTTGGAAATATGGCCATTCAAATCTAAAAATTGAAGATATATAATGTCTATTTTATCTTCCACATTAAACTTAGTGCTTATAGCTTGGAGCTGTAGTGATAACGAAAATTTAACATAATTTTCAGATTTGGATCGCCATATTTCCAAAACTAAGAAATAGACATATCAAATGTGGTATTTTCTTAAAGCTTCTTAAAATATTTATTTAATGGTGATGCAATATACAGGGTGTTCTATTTAAAAAAATCCAGTTTACTATCAAATTCCCGAGAATGGCCATATTTCCGAAACTATTAAAAATTGAATATAACACATGAGGCTCGTTTTAATGGTCTTTGATAGATCTTTTAAATAGCGATACAGAGTAGTTAATTTAAAAAAGTATATTTTTGCAATAAATCAAAAAACCGAAGTTAATCATCGGAAAAATGCTAGTACTTGGTAATTTAACAGACTTCGTATCTCCAATAATAAAGAAGTAAGCAATAGTGCCGACTTAAAATGATCACCCTGTGTATTTGATCTCAGAAAAGCCCGTTGCACTGTTGGTCTCTTGAAAACCGCAATAATTTTTAAAATCAGAACGTAAATGGCGTAGTGTGTAAACTGTCGGTATTAGGGTATTCTTAGTAAATGATTGTGACCGATCGTATTTCTTTTTCTTTAATAACTGCGGCCTTAGTCGACTAAGTTTCGTCAAAGAGGGTGGTTGGCTTTAATGTGTGTCCCTTGGAAAACTAGCAGGAAAACGTAGGTAATACATATTTTTTAATAAATTATAGTGTTTTAGATTGTATTTAACATAAATTGTACTGTGACTTTCAATATTCGCTCAGACGTTTAAAAAATAAATTATTAAAGTAAAGTGGTGGTGGAATGGTGTTTGTCAAGTGTTTGACGTCATTTGGGTACCACTAGTCCCCAAAATATTTATTTTTCGAGAGTTTTGAGGGATATACCTTCCACTAGTTTACCACCTCGCTGCCATGTTACTCGCTTGCCAACTCACTGCGCGCCTTGTCTAATGCAAAGTGCGCACTGTGGATTTTTAAACCTGGACAAAGAAGAGTTGATTGACCTAAATACATAACTAATTTAAATTTACCCCAAATCCACAAAATAAAATGTTGAACAATTCGCGTATAGTGTATAAACTTTGTTAGATTTCAAACTTCAACATAAACGACTCAGCCGAACTTTGCGGGGCCCTTGGGGTTCAAGTTTTCCAACGAAGAAAACGTTTCGTTCGAGTAAAGTTAAGTATATTTTCAAACTTTTCAATTTCTAGGTAAATATGGGTATATAAACAAAAAGTATAATTCTATTATGGATGATGTTTAAGTTCATTTATTTTTCGCTTGTTGAGATTATAGAATTATTTTTCTTTAGGTTTAAACTTTTATACACAGTTACATTTTCGTTTGCAGTTGGTATTAAGTTTAGGATAAAATTTGTCGACTATTAAGAAAAACAAAGTTAACAATCGCGACTCGAAGAAACGTCGGATCTTAGATCTCATAATCTTCGAGTAATGCAGACACGTTTCGTAGAATGCTACAAAGTTTTTCCGGGAAGGCGACTGGAGGAGCTGTACGGGCGTTTCTCTACCCGTTGGGGATCAAGAAAATATTTTTGCTAAATTGATGACTTGTTTCTTCTAGAGCTAAGATTCCTATATCCTAAAGTTCTTTCGTTTGGTGTTAATGCACATGGTGTTTTCGTATGATCGAGGACGGTGGCGCGCGTCGCGGGAAACGTCAGTAGTGACGGTGACCGGTTATGCGCAATACCAGTAGCAGCTCTTGGTTTGACAGCTTCAATTTATGCATGTTCAGTAGTTCATCGCTTCAAAGTTTATTGCTTCAAATTTAACTTTTGCTAGGAATTTCTGAAAGCTTTAAGCTTTATCATCTAGTTTTTCCATGGACAAAGCCTGGAAAGTTTATGAGCGGAGTCGTCATATGACAGGAAGGAAAGAGCTGGCAAATTGACTGTATCAGAGTCTTAAAACAAAAACAAGGAAAATATGATAATAGGTGTATAATATTAATATTTATTTTAAATATTTTTTCAAATGAATAAACAAATTAAAACTGTTTCTTCTTTTACGGAGTTTTTGGGGTGGCTGTAATTTCTTTAAATAAAGCGTCGGCGCAAACAACGTTGTAACTCGCAAATAGGGTGAAATAAAGTTAATCATAGAATAAAGTTGTATGATGCCTAGTCCTCATTTGAACAAAAATACGTAAATCCGGACTTGCGAATTGGCGCAATTTGCAAAAAGTCGACTATTTATGGAGGCAAAAAACACAAGTTTAGGATATAAATTTGAATAAGACTAGCTTATAAACTAAAAATATTTACAAAAATACCCGAAGCGCACAAAAGTTAACAAGAAAATCGACGGATTCCGTAAAAAGTTCATAATTTCCTTTCACCTTTTTAACATAGCTGCCGACAGACACTCGCCGGCTAATTTCCAACAGTCGCTCCAACGTTGGGGCCAATGCGATTTTCTAGATACACACGTTGGACGAGTGGCGTTGGGATAACGGGT
Organism: Listronotus bonariensis; assembly: GCA_014170235.1. Taxonomy (NCBI): domain Eukaryota; kingdom Metazoa; phylum Arthropoda; class Insecta; order Coleoptera; family Curculionidae; genus Listronotus; species Listronotus bonariensis. Next base: position 191,843 of record JACEGR010000682.1, read on the forward strand.
GGAGCCTGTCTGTGATGTGGCAGTTGTAGTTTTAGCTAAAAAGCTATATTTCATTTTTCGTTCGCACTGAACAACTTAAACAATAATATCTTAAAAGCGGTTGCTCAGAGCAATTTCTACCTTTTTTATATAGAAAACATAGGAGAGATTATTGGTTTACTTAGATGGTACATACACCGAAGTACGAAAAGTTAAAATATTTTAGAGAAATTTAAATTAGTGCTGGTAGCGCCCCAAATATCACATTAATAAACCCTAGATAAAGAGCTTCATTCCAATCATGGGCGGCGCCAAGGTGTCTTTTAGGGAGTGTATCTGTTTTTCTTTTGGTGTCTGTTACATTTTTATACAATTTTTTCATTTCATATAAACCAAAAAATATTTAAAAAGCAAACAAACAAAAATATGTAAAGGGTTTTCCATTTTTAACGCTCGATGTTTGACAACAGCGCATGACCAGGGCAAGAATAATACAGCCGTTAAATTTCGGCGGAGTACTCAGTCCATAGACAAGGGACTGGTCAGTTATTGTTAACTTAGTCAGTAGTAACATTTTACTACGGAACGCGATACGTTTGAACAACGCTTAGAAATCGTTAAAACTTATCAAAATTAATGTTTGCATCGCCAAACGTTTCCTGCACTGCGTTTAATTTATGATACCTGGACGCGTAAATAGAAACCCTACTCGAATTCGTCCGACCAACTGGACTAGGGTTTCTAAGCAGTTAACTACTAGAAACCCTATTCGAATTCGTCCGACCAACTGGGCTAGGATTTCTAAGCAGTTAAATACTAGAAACCCTACTCGAATTCGTCGGACCAACTGGACTAGGATTTCTAAGCAGTTAAATACCAGAAACCCTACTCGAATACAGCTCCAGATCTTGACGTATTGGAGTAGGGTTTTCCATTATTTATTTAGCAAAAAGGTTTGGAAATACTAAACTGTTGGACATTTAAACCGAATAATTTAAATTTTAGGTAATATTTTAAACCTAATTTTTGTAAAGTTTATAAAAATATTTTAGTCTGGTTTTCGGCAAATTTTAACGCAATAATTAGCCTTAATGATTACCTACACCGCAGCCTTGGTATTAAACTTACCTCTTATGTACAGAGTGGTAAATATGACGTTTTTTTTGGAATATTCTGTTGATCTGCAACTTTTTATATAAAAAAATTTGGATGATGCAAATTTTATAAAAATTATATTATTCTTTCTGACAAACAATTTTGACAGATTTTTGATATCTCTTGTAAATCTGAAAATATGATGTTTTTACTAAGAAAGTGACATTTTAGCGTTATTACCCTGTATAACGCTGACTATTAGTCCTGTAAACTTCTACTGTTTGATATTTTAAGCGAAAAGCAACACTTTTAAATGTTTTTGCTAAATAAACAATGAAAAACCCTATTCAAATTCGTCACGATCTGGAGCTGTATTCGGGTAGGTTTTCTGCTAATTAACTGCTTAGAAATACTAGTCCAGTTGGTCCGACGAATTCGGGTAGGGTTTCTGGTATTTAACTGCTTAGAAATCCTACCCCAGTTGGTCGGACGAATTCGAGTAGGGTTTCTGGTAGTTAACTGCTTAGAAACCCTAGTCCAGTTGGTCGGACGAATTCGAGTAGGGTTTCTATTTACGCTACCTGGACCTAGGTCCTGCGATTTAATTCCGTTGGATTTCTTCTTGTGGGGCTACATCAAATCTGGAGTATATGCGGACAAACCACAAACGATTGATGCCCTAAAGGCTAACATAATTCGCACCATTGGTGAGATTGGGCAAATTTGTGTCAGAATGTCATCGAAAATTGGATCTCTAGGATTCGAATGACTCAGCGAAACCGCGGCGGTCATTTGGCTGATATAATTTTTAAAACTTAATGTCAATTAATATGCTTTAAAATAAAAATACAGCCATTGCAATATTAGTTTTTAAATTGTTTTATTTTCATTCAAAGATAGAGCGCTGAAAATGGAAAACCTTTTACATGTTCTGTTTGTCGAATTCCAATCGCGCCAATATTTTATTCATATATTACAAGATCTATAAATTTAATCAATTAAACTACCAAACATTTTATAATCAAGATTTTTCATAAAAAATAGTTGGGTGTACAATAATTTAGTAAAATAAAGAGTCGAGTTTTTTTAAATTATTGTCTATATAGCCAATCTTGCAAAAAATATTTGGTTAGTTTAATCAATTTAAATTTGTAGGTCCGTAGGTAAACGACTAGATTATTTCCTGAAAAACTTACATTAAAGCCAACAGCACACAGTTTTACTGTTAATAAAATTTGACATTTCTTATCAATTTAGACAACCAGTTTGGATGACAGAAATTTATTTGCTGTTAAACAGTACATGTGATTTAATCACTTATCTAAATAAAATTTATTTAAAATTTGGTGGTGTCTGGTCAATTTCCTAATAAAAAAATATTAACGATATTTCACTTATCGAAAATATACGGTTGAAACTGGGTCGTATTCTGCCAAAAGCCAGGGGGTGCAAGTGTATCCCCTTGCACTCTCTTCCCGGCGCCCATGGTTGTAATATCCGAAACGTAACAAAAATTATTATTGTTTAGAGAACACCCCGTATATCTTAAATTCACGGAAAATTTTGCTTTTAACAAATACTTAGGCAATTGACTGGCTTTTCCAAACCTAATATTTTGCATTGTGTGTTATTGCCTAGTCAACAAGTTTATAAACGTATTAAACACACATAAAGCTCCTAAAAATAAATATGCGAAAGCTCATTTGATATGGAATGACGTCTAGAAAAATATTTTTTAAGAGCTTATTAGCACATAAAAAAATTGCAAATGTTATTAACAAAATAAGAAAGGAAAAAAGCTGTTAATTTTGTCATTAACTCTAAAAATAATGTACCTGATTTAAGGAATTTTAAAGAAGTTTCTCATAGAGGAGAAAATTTTCAAAAAAGTGTCCTTTCCCGGAACTGCATCGTTTCCTTTTAACGCTGAAAATGAAGCTTTAAGAGGTCGTTACGACATTGGCGTGCCGTCTAAAAAGCATTTATAGAACTTAAAATATATTTTATAAGTATTAAATAACAGTTCAAATTGAAATACACTATATCAAAATCTAGACACTTAACCAAAACAACCTCAGTGAAAAAAAATGAATGCTGATTTTTTAAAAAGTTACTCCTTTGTTAATTTAATTTTTTTCCAATCTCGGTCGTTATAAATCACGGTATAAAAGTTTAAATAATAGCCTTTCTTACAAAGATACTTAATAAAGTTGGGCAAAAAAATTTCAAGTTTATTATTTTGTTAATTAGAATTTTTCAAGTTGACATAATAACACAAAATCTAATTTTTAATACCTTAATTTTTTTTAATTAATATAAAAACGCTGAAAAATAAAATTATACAAAAATACTCTAAAACATAAATAGCTATAAAAATTCCTGTAACAAGATACACGAATTAAATTATCTAATTGTTTTCTTAAACTTTTTGACTTTTATGCAATACATAATTTAGTATGATATGCCCTTAACCGTATTTTATAATTCCGCAGTCTCATAATTCTCTTTCATAAAAACGGACTGTTTATTTAAAATTTTTAATGATTTTTAATGCAGTATTTAATTTTTTGTAAGTTTAAATTACGAGTATTTTTTTAATATGATTATATAACATATTAGACATTAAGATATTTTTTGTTTACCTATACTATCTTCTATTAAATAATACTAGTTCTTTAGTCTGAAATTACTCAGAAGATCTTAGGATTATGTTTATGGTAGCTATTTTACAAACAGATCTTTCAGAGTGGAACAAATAGAGGAGTCGCAGGTTTCCGTAGAGTCTTCTTCACCCTTTGAAAACCAATTGGCCTTGTTGGCAGCACCCAGTACTTTATTTGCTGCTCCCAAGACCTTATCAGCCAGTTTACTACCTTTACTTGAAGAGGGGACTTCTTTAGGGTTTGGGGAGTCTGGGGTAGATTGTCTTAAGAACACTTCAATAGCACTGCCCAAAGCATGCGCATCAACTAAAGAACCACATTTTTCATCCCATAAAACTTTTGCTGGCTCTTTTTCAACAACTTTTTAGATAAATTTTCAAAGAACATTTTTTTATCACTAATGTCCCTAGCTTTGGGTTGGTGTCTCTTAGTTAGCCAATCAGAGGGAGTTGGGATTTGTTTAAATATGTCTTGTTGTGCTTTGGATGTCGTTGATAAATCTACTTCCGGCAAGATGGAAACGTCGAAACTGTTGGATCTGCTTCCTTTAAGCCAACTTCGTTTTTCCTTAGACCTAGCTGTCTGCTGCGGTGGAGGAGTCGGGACTTCCTTCTCCCACTGGTTGATTTCCATGGCAGACGTGGAAAGAGAAGATAAAATAGATATCAGATCAGTATTAGTGCAAACTATTCCAGACTTTAGCTTACTTGTGCCAGGAAGAGGTGGAAGCTCAGAAGCCCTGCGTTTGGTTGAACTTGGAATAGGTGGAAGGGTTGTCCCTATAAAGTCCGAAAATCTACGAGTTGAATTGGTATATCGTTGAACGCTTCCAGAAGCTTCATCCAAGGGTTGTACCTCGCAAAGTTTTTCGCTGCTCGTATTCCAGACTTTCATGCGAACCTTTCGAGCTTGTAATATATCATCCATAATATCGAGCTGAAGATTATGAACACTTCCACGGGCCTCCATTGAAGGAGGACATGCAATCGACTCTCTTCTGTTTGGTAAAATCCGAGAAGGAAAACCGCCAGTTGTGGGAAAAGCTGCAACCGACTCCCGTCTATTTCTACCAAATAATGGGGGTGGTACTTTTGAAATGGTTACCACAGAATGCCTTCTTCCTCCTGGAGATACTTGTGGCCCCTGCGATAGTGTAGCTAAAAATTCTGTTTGGCGTGGTCCAGGCCCAGTGTCGCCTCTATCCGATAGTCGTCTAATCTGGCTAGCAGTGATACCACTACATTGTGGAGTAGGCAAAGAATGTTTTCTAATTTCCCGTGCATATGGTGAAAGCAAATAAGGATTCATCGTGGGAGATTCATCCTCGGAACTCTGTTGTGAGCTAATTGATTTTTTCGTTTCTTCTTCATTTTCTTGGTCTTCAATCACGATTTGTGGTTCAGAGTTCTGGGACTGAAGACGAGCGACTGAGGAACGACGCATTTTTACTTTACCTGAAATTAAAAAGAAAAAATCAAGACACTAGCAATAAATTATAATACTAATTTCAATAAACACGCACAGCAAAAGTTTTTTTTTATTTTCCGATAAATATCTCTGTTTAATGTTCCGGCATAATTTTAAAGGAGAGAAAATAGTAATTAATATTTTAATAATTAACTTATGATTCATCGGTAACATTTACTTTTAAAAATTACCAATTCTTTGTTATTTTCGCAGCGTTTGATCCTGTCCATTTAGGTCTTTTGATTAAACAAACACGACCAAAATTATGTTTTGTTTCAATCTATTTAAAGAAATATGTACCTATAAAAATGGTCTAGAGGTGAGAGGTGAATTTCAAGTAAGTTTTTAAAGTGCCGTAAAAAAATGGAATCAATATTTTTACTATCCATTTTTTAGTTATTTATTGACATTTCAAGAATACAGAAAAATTAAAAAAGAAAAAAAAGGTAAACATTTAAAAAATAAGTAGCTGATAAAGTGGGGGAAGGGTATCTAAAAAAATTGGCACGTGTCCATGTCCTTGATTCCAATCCTCGTAGTAATAAAAAAAGTTAATTACGAGTACTGTTGCTATGGCCCGAACTATATGTGAAAATATGAAAAAAAAAACTATTTAAAAAAAATTGAATGGGTCATATTAAAAAAATTGTACAAAAATTATTTTTTTCTTTTAGACCCTCGCCATTTTGTGATTTTATTTTATCTTTACCATAGTTCAGGCTATAGCAACATTGCCAATTTTTTGAGACCCCCATTTCATTGGCTGCTAATTTCTGCTTTAAATGTTCTTGTGCACTTCAAAAAATTAGCTACCATATTTAAAAATAACATTTACAATTAGTTTACTTAGACCATGGCAATGAGAAGACCTATTTTATAAATCATGTGAACAGAAAAAAAAATATTTTTAATTTATATAACTTAAATAAATTTCCATATTTTAAAAAGGGTGTTTAACAAAGTTTATTCGAGTGATACCCGCAAATTACTTTATGTAACCATGTAAAGATTGTTAACATCACTACAACAACACAATGTACTTTTCACCCTAATTTCCACTCTTCCATAAAAAAAGGATTTTTTTTTGTTTCATTTATGTGTACTTGCCTAAATAAGTAAGATTTTGTATAAAATCAGTAATTCTATGAGAAAAAGAAACATAAACGTATTTTTTTTTATTTAAGTCTTACTTTACATGGAAAAATATTTCTGCTTTTTAAAAGCTCAAGCGAGATCCACATTTCCATTTCACTTTTATTTCTTTTGACAGATACTCAAAATGTTAAATTATTAATAAATTCTAGTCTCACATTATAAAAAGGTAAGAAATCTGTTTAAAAATAAGTATAATTTAATATTGAGTTAAATATGCAGCTGTACAAAGTGTCCAGAAAGTGAGGTCATAAATGATAAAAATGATAGAGTGAAGCGTTGAATTTATCGGAACGGGGAAGGAGGATAATCCTCCCGAAAGCAAAAAAATCCCCGGGTAAAATTTGGAAAACCAAATTAAATTAGGTGGTCAAATGATAAGTATGAATGTAATGTCAAAGAATAATAGTTGTCTCCTTGGTTTTGATAGTTGAGACCCTTTTTGTTTTTTTGTTGCTCTTCGACCTTTTTCGAGGTATTTTTTTTTTTGGTATTTCTACGATCCCTCTAGGAATTTAACAATCCCCCGAAAACAAATTTTTAAATTCAAAACTGATAAAGTGAGCCAAAATAATGATAGCACTTCATATAAGAAAAAAGTTCTATCGCGCTATGTTGACCTTCAAAGATAGAATAAAAACAAACTGTTTCAATTATAACTTTGAAACTGTTGTCACAGTATGAATGATATTTGGGTAACTAAATACAGGGTGAGACGATTTTTTCTTTCATGTTATGTATGCATCTTTGACAGAAGTGACAAATTTTACGTATTGTTTTGTTGGTTTTCTTTATTTTTTTGTATTAAAAAAGTATATTCTATTTAAATTGATATTTTGGACCGTTTTTCATAAAATCTCATCTTAAATCTAGCATTTTGTCTGTAGTAAAAAATTTCAGTTTCTTTTTTAAATACTAAAATATGGAAAAATTATTAAAAATAGTGTTAAACTTTATAATACAGAGATAAAGACTGTTTCTTTTATAATTTTACTATATTTAAATAATTTTTTTATTTTTTACTTAAAACACAAAAAAAAACAGCAAATTGGCAGCCAAAAAAAAGCAGGAATTGGCGAAGCTTTGTAATAACACTTTTTCAGTCGTGTACATCCGTGTCCAGCTGTAGACTGACGTAAAACGCGCATTTTAGGATCTGCAAAATATATATTTTTTTTGGTATAGAAAATATTGTTATTAAAACATAAGTTATCACATAAAAATGCAGTTAAAGAGCCTTCTAACGGAACAGAACACACTCAATATGTATCATTACTTAAATAATAATGAAGAGCAATCGACATGGACCATGATTTTCTTAGAATCGTCGCTTTATGTTTTGTGATCCATTTTTAAATCATCCTGTATAATTGTTTATTAAAACCGGAAAGCATATAACAAAAACACTACATAATAAAAGAAAAAAAAATACAATATTTTTAAAAACCACTATGCATTTTGGTCGCAGTTTTGTGTTCTGTTAAAAATTAAATTATTTCTTTGTACACCTAGAGCCCAATTTGCGTATATTTTGCACAGTAATGTATTTTTAAAAATGCCTTAAGCTTTTAAAGTAGCTTTGTAAAATAATAATGCTTAATACTTCTGTGAAGAGAAAAACTTACAAAGTATTCAGATCCAAACAATTACTTTATTTTAAATAGTACACAATTATATTCCTCTTGAAACTTTTTTATGTTTTAGAAATCTAATTATTTATTTTTAACTTAGACAACTCTTTAGGAAACTAAACTATTAAATTAGCAATATTTAATTACTTATTTTAAGTAAATTAAAATTTAAAACGGAGAACGAAGAAAAATATACGAGATTTTCCTTAGAGATGGTTCGTCCCTATAGCTTCTGTTACCTTTAAAGTATTGAGGGTAGGGGAAGTTGAAAAAGTGTCCATCGGAACGAAGCAAATTAGGTGGCGCGACAGTAGCCAGTGGAGGTATTTTATTTTAGTATTTCTTTTCTTTTTTATTTTGTATCTTACTCTAACAATTTATGCTGACTTGTTAAATCCTTTTCACTTGCTACTGTGGCGTCACCTTAAGTTGCTACTTTGCGACGGATACTTTTTAATACATTCAGATGGTACTCCTTTTCTCTACCCTCCATACTTTTTAGATAAAAAATGGTATATCGATACTTGGCATTATTGGTTAATTTATTTAGTTCTATTTTAGTATCTCCGTTTAAACCAAAAATAACTGCTAGTTTTAAATTTTAAATGGCACCACTGGAATATTTTTATTATAAAATGTGTTTTATTAAAGAAAATGGAATAAATAACTACCTGCAAAATTAAAATACTTTTACAGCCTACTTACCAAAAATTATATTTAAAACAGAAATAAGGGTCGTACTACATTTTGTTTAAAAGCATTGTCTGGCCGCCATTTTGAAAAGAAAGACCCTGTGTAATATATCATGAAAAAGAGAATTTTATAAAAATTTAAATACAGTGCCTGTCTAAAGTCAGGATTACACCTAATAACTTTTTAATTGCTTGGTATTTTTCATGAAAATTTGAGGACTTTAGTAAGACAACATGCATACATCAAATTTTGGATAAAAAATGACAGCTGGGCGCTATTTTGAAAAAAACAATTAAATAGAAAGGGAAGTGGGGGGTTTGTTCTACATTATTTTAAAGCTCCTAATGAGTACTTTATAACCCCAAAATATAAAGTGATAATCTTTACCTACCACAAAATGGCGGTACTTTAAAAATTACCTGAATACCTGATATGGATGACCATATCTCCAAAAAAGGTTAGATGTACCATGTGGTATTTGTAAAGGGCTTTTGAATATTTTTTTAATGGTAATAAAATATACAGCGTGCGTCATTAAAAAAATCTATATTTTTCGTTTCATCCTGTATAATATCACCAATTTTATCATTAAATAAATCGTTAAAAGAGCTATTAAAAAATACAACAATAATTGTAAGTGTATCTCATTTTATTACATTGGGAAATATGGTATGGTATGGTAAAATAGGGTATTTAGGTAATTTTTAAAATATTGCAGTTTTGTAGCATTTAAAGGTATCGACTTCATATTCTGGAAAGTACTCGTCAGGAGGTCTAAAATAATATGCCAAAAGACCCCCTCCCTTTCCAATTATTTTTTTTCAAAATGATGCCCAGCTGATAGTTAAAGCTTGTCTTTCTAAAGTCCTCAAATTTTTATAAAAAAATACACAACAATTCAAAAGTTAGGAGCGGGGTTCTGAATTTAGACAAGCACTGTATAGCAAAAAAATGTAGGCACTTGCATTTAAAATAGAAAAGGAAAGAAAAGTTCATGGCATCCAGAGGCTTAGCTACTTACGGGCCCCCGGACTATAGAGGCCCGCAAATGTGTGTAAGCAAGTAGCAGAAAACTGTTAAATTGTCGGTTAAATTGAGAAAGTGGGGCCCTTTTTTTGATAGAAGTGGGATACCCTGCACTACAGCCGCACGGTTTATTGTGTACCCTTATTTTACGTCTGGGTAATGTCAGCCCGACGAGACCTACAGCTTAACGTGGGTTTCGAACCACGGATATCCTATTCACAACAGCCCAAGACCGGGCCCCCAATCAGGAAAAGTCGTTTTCATCCCTATTATTTAATTATTTGTGGTCCGCAAGTCTGTCGTTGCGTAGGACACGGTAAAGCGTGTTCCGGCGCCTTGGTTTTTGCGGGACTTCAGGGTCTATACATTTTACACTTTTTGACCGTCTTTTGTAAGGGTACCCACTAAATGTCCGACCAAAGTTTATAAATAAATTTTTGGTCTGGGATCGAACCAAGTCTGTGTTGGTTGTGCGCCTAACGAACAAGCGCTTCAACGCACAAGACATCACCCGGTATAATAAACATAATAAAAAAATCTGTTTATTTAAAAAAACACAATGGTAAATTGTTATCTCTGCAAAAGTCAACCGCAAAATAAAGATCCGAATTAAATTTGCAAATTTACATTGTCTCTCGTACTAATTCAATTTCGGCCGAGCTGCTGACATCGCTAAAATTAATTTAAAAGATGGGATTCAGACAACCTAATTTTAGATTGCTGTTGGACTAGGCGATCTGGTTTTAAATTAGTTTGTAGCAAACTTGACAAGCCTAAAATTTGTGTGTATACGGGGTATCTCTAAAAGGCGCAGAAGAAAATGTTATCAAAAAGTCCTGCGGCTGAAATTTGACAATCTAACCCAACTTGCCCTAGTCCAAAAGTTGATCATTTGGGAGATATCTTGAACATATTAAGAAAAAATTAACTATTTTAAGCCATTCTGTATTAACTTTTTAGATAAAAATTCTTACTTTTCGACAAATTTTATTTAAAATAGGTATACCTGCTAAAAGTTGATTTGGGCAGCCGTTTTTGAGATAACTGGATTTAAAAAGTCACTTTCTGTATGGCCAGGTCTTAGATATACAGAATGAATCAAATTAATGTGATGATCTTTAAGACTGTAAATTTTAATTTAATTTAATTAAAAAGTTAATTCAAATCTACATCCTAAATGTCTTTACATTTGAGATACAAGGCGGTAAAGTTTAAGAATAAAAAGGCTTATTTACCACTCTGTATATGAAGAGTTAAAACATCTAGGAGATACAGTTATATTCATAAAAAAGGCTTACAAGTATTATAACGAAAATATCTAAATTATGCAGTGACCGCCAAAAAGTTGGACACATATTTTTTTTTTTGTATCTTTGGACAATCCACGAAGGCTGAAAGCCTAAATACTAACGTACCGTGGGTGTCTTAAGCAGGATAACAGGAAGTTTGGTAACATGGGACTTAAAAACTTGAAGATTTGGGGGAAAGGAAAGACCTCCGCTGGCAGCAGGTTCCACAGTCTAGAAACTCTAGGGATAAAAGAACGAACGAAATGGGAAGTTCGGGGCCTGTCCAATTGAACTGTATGGGGATGCATACGCGCGGCACCACGAGTTTCTCTGTTGGGAACTGCAAGAGGAGGGACTATACTGGACAATTCGTCGGAGCAGAAGCCGTAAAAGTATCTATAGAAGAGCGATAGATCTCCCACAGCTCGACGATGAGCAAGAGAAGGAAGTCTTTGAGTAAGTAAAGGATCATTAATAAGACGAACAGCCCTTCTTTGAATGGCATCAAGAATGCTGAGGGTTGTAGGGGATGCCATTCCCCAGACATGAGAACAATATTCCAGAGAGGGTCGAATTTGGGACACATACAAAGTGTATAAATTGGAAGGAGAAAAATACTTTTTGGCTCGGAAAAGAAATCCAAGCTTTTTTGAAGCCGCGGTGGCTATAGATACAATGAGTTTATGCCAGTTAAGGTTATTCTGAGTGATGCCCACAAGGTTAAATGTGTCCCCGCTCTGCAAAACCTGGCCACTCATAAGCAAAGGATGAGTGATGATGATATGGAATTTGTTTTTATTTTTGAAATTATTAAAATATTTTTTGGAAATAACCTCTGCTTATTAAGTAATCTAAAATGCAATGATGACATCCAGCTTATGGGCGTCGGTTGGGAAGATAATTAATAAAAATTAAATTAAAATATCAAAAACTGAAGTTAGTTAACTCGATATCTCAAAAAGTTATTTAAAAAAGGTGTTTGAAATTTAATTTTATGTCGATGTGCAAAATTTAAGAAAGAAATAAAGAAGTAAAAAAAGACATATTTTCCAAAATAAAAATCAGCTAATTTACTAATCACAATTTTCGTTTTTAAAATAAGTTTTTTAACTATAAAGTGACAAATGACATGTTCTTTTTTAACTTTTATTTCAAATTTTTGCACATTGGCCCAAAATTAAATTCCTAACACCCTTTTCAAATAACTTTTTAGATATCGAGCCAACTAACCTAACTTTTTGATATTTTAATTTAATTTTTTATGAATTATCTCTCCAACAGACGCGCATGAGCCGGATGTCATTATTAAAGTTTCGGTTACTTGATAGGCAGAAGTGATTTCCAAAAAAAAATTTTAATAATTTCAAATAAAAAACAATCCCATATGTGTCCAACTCTTTGGCGGTCACTGTATGTCAAACAAAATAGCTGCTTTTTTGATGTAGGGCAACTTTGCTATTTTAAATGGAAGACCATGTTTATTTTTCTACAATCTTAAAATTTGTTTTTTTCCAACGACAAATGGACGAAGCGATCCATTCATAATTTTATGATAAACATTAGGCCAACAATCTCAATAGGCAATAGGCAAAGGGGGTAAAGAGAGCGAGAAATGAAAATGGAGGACTTACTTTTTGACCTTGGTCGATAGTATGCACCAGAGGCGTAGCATTACCAGCATTTAACTGTATAACTAATGATTTTTTATTGTTGATAGTAAAAAATTAAATACCGTTTTCTTTTTAACAAAAATATTTAAATTTCAATAATTATACAAAATTACATAGAAATTATACCACAAAATCCAGACATATAAAAAACCTGATTTATGTTATTTTGTAGCTTTAATAATAAAGCACATTTGTTTGAATCATATGTATTTTTATAATACTTGGCTTTTGTGTTATAATATTTATTTCACTTTATATATTATTACAATTAAAATATTTATACTTTGTTGTATATAACTTAAAGATATTGATTTTATTGATATCGTTTGTTATTTGGTATACACCGCATCCTTAAAGTCTTCCATAACTCGGGTAATGTACTTCAAAAATAAGTAAGATTAACCAAAACTAAGAAAAGGAATTGTAAAAGAATTTATGTAGAGTGAAAATTTTAAAAGTGCTCCCCTCCTCTTAATTTTTGAACGGAACAAGATATCGAAGTCGGATAAAATTTGGGTAAAAGGTGTCACCTAAACTACCTTTTGACATCAAAATTTTTATGGTCACGAGGCCTAGTGCCAAGGGGGCGTTATCAACTTTTTCGTTCTAACGGAAAGTGGGGTCATGTAGCACCTCGTTTTAAAGGTCCTTTGATTATCTGCTCAACGCCGGTTTGCTTTTAAAAATTGGCCGATCCGTTCTAGATATAGCAAATTTATGCCAAATTTCAAACGCTTGTAAGTGTAAAACGGTGGATCCGATTTTTAACAATAAAACAGTGTCGAGTTGAGAATTAAAAGGCTATAATTGAAAATATAACATTACTACTTTTTGGGCTTTTTTAAAAGGCTAAACGACCACCGGCGGTTTAGCTGAATTATAAGAAGAAAACCGCCGTCCGGCGGATTAATCAATTTAAGTATATGAAAACCGACGAAAATTTATTAATTTGTTATTACCGGCTGTTTTCACTTACTCTAACGGTAGATGCCGCCGTTGGGAGTTTTGTTTATAAAAACTATTTAAAAGCGCCAAATAATAGGTTTGTTCCAGCAGAATGTTGAAAAAATGTTAGCAACAATCGTAAAACGCAGAAATTGTTACAAACATTAGTCAGAAATGTTGGCAACAGTTTTCTGCTGGAACGAAAAATAAACAAGGCGTGCATACTGCTTATACGTCAATACAAGAAAGGATATGTTAAAAATTGTCAGTAATGTTTGACGAAAGTTTGCAAATTTTTCAAACAGTTTCCAACATGTTTCCAACATCCTAAAACTACTGCTGAAACAACAAACAATTGTATTATGTTTGAAACATGGCACTGCTGGAACGACAAATTTGACGTGCGCAGAATCCGAACGGTTGCAAACATTTCTGACAGCCTGCTGGAACAAACCTAATAAATAAAGTTACCCCAACTTAAATAATTATTTGTTTTATTGTTTAATATTATTTTTATTATTGATCAACAAACAAAAATAAAACTGGGAGACACGTTTGTTTTGTCGAATGTACATCTTTTAGAAAAAGAAAAGCCAGGAGTATTTAAGCGGCAAAAATACTGATAGTTTTATAGAACTAAAACTAAAGTATTACCAATTAAAGTATGCATCTATTGAGGGTAGGGCAAACTTCAAAACTGTCAGAAAAAGGAAAAAAGTTGGATAATGAATTTATAAACACGGCTTATTTTTTTAACCGTATTATCAAGGTTTAAAAAATTATTTAAGTTGTCCCATAGCTACAGTGTTACGAGTGTTGACATGCCCACAGGTCCCGAGTTCGAATTCCGGATAGGTAAACAACTTTTTTTCCTTTAATATTTTTTTCTTGATAATTTTTTTATATATATTTTTTATTGTTCATAATTTAATTTGTAGACAGACACAAGAATTCTTCACTTTTTAAGTTATATCTCATTGCTAACTTTTATGCTGACAATGACTTTTTGATAAGTTATTGCCTCGCCTTTCCCACCTGACAATCTTTTTTAAGTGTATTTTGAGGTTGTAAGTTATTGGGTCCATGTGAAGAAATAGTTTTGTAATGTGTCTTTCTTAATTATTATAGGCTCTGGATAATGTGGCAATCCAGCCAAGAAACGTTAGGATAAATACAATAGTAGTTTTATTTGTCTGTCCCCATCCCGCTATACTACTCCAAATTGTTTTTTTTTAAGGGTACTATTAACTAAACTATATATTAAACAGTAAAAAACTAAACAGTAACGGCACAACAAAATAATTATTACGGTTAGATTAACTATTTTTCGAAAGTTTTAATTACTTTAATAAGCAAAACTGCCGGACGGTGGCTTCTACCAGTAAAATAAGCAAAAACGGGCCGGGTACCAACAAATTAATTAACATTTTTGGCGGTTTTCATATACGCAGATATAAAATACCGCCGAACGGCGGTTTTCTTTCTAACAACTAAGCAAAACCGCCGGCGGTCGTTTAGCCAATGCCTTTTTAAAACCCTATTCTTTACTATAACATTAATGCGTTGGAACTGACTACAAAAAAGACAGGAAGTAATGAGGCGAATTCATTTTGCTGATTATGTTCATGACTACGCGCTCTTATAATAACTATATACACTATCGGACAAAAGTAGAGCAACACTTTGATAAAATTTACATATCCTGATTCTATAATACTAAATGTAAGATATCGCTTTTAAATACATTGTGTTTTAAAACATCAAAGTAGGCTGCTGTCATCGGCGACAACGGCGCTTTGGATGATCAAGCCAGATCATGTCATTTTGTCATAAAGTTTTAACTGTAAATAAGTAATGCGTCAAAAGTAGAGCAACATTTTAATTAATTCATCAAATGATAAGTTTTCGATGAAAGTAGAGACAAAAATAGTTTTGTAAAATTAGTTTTTTGGTAATTTTCTAGAAACCTGCGGCAACTCCGATTTTAACGAAACTTGGTATACGGAGGTTTTTGGGGCGCTGATCATGAACCTGAAACATTTTTTTGGCGGAAACGTTTCCTTCTCGAGATATTCTTCATCAAAGTTTAAATTTGAACTAAGCTTATTTTTACTACATTTCCCCTTCTTTTTGCACAGAATTCTTAATTTAAAACTAAAGTGTCACACAATATTTGATTTTCGCCTTTTAAAACCCTGTTTTTTTACGTTTTTACATTATTTTTTCATTAAATTGCGTGGCTTTTCTTTGATAATCCGGCAACCATACATACACATAGGGCTTCATGGCACACTGGGATTGAAATGATTTAAAGTATAGCTATGCAATTTAATGCAAAAATAATGTAAAATACGTGAAAAAACGGGGTTTTAAAAGGTGAAAATCAAATATTGTGTGCCACTTTAGCTTTAAATCAAGAATTGTGTGCAAAAAGAAGGGGGAATATTGTAAAAATAGGATTAGTTTAAATTTCAAGTCTGATGATGAATATCTCAAGAACGAAACGTTTCCGCCAAAAATTCTTTCAGATTCGTGATCAGCGCCCCAAAACTCCCGTATACCAAATGTCGTCAAAATCGGAGTTGCCATAGGTTTCTAGAAAATTACCGTTTTTTTATATTTTGAACATTTTTGTGCTGAATTAATTATGCCGAGAGGTATTCCAATTTCAAAAGACTTAAAGCAGAGAGTTGTGAATGCTTTCAGGGAAGGTAAAAAGCAAGCCCATATATCAAGACAATTTGATTTACCCAGTTACAGTGTATCTAAAATAATTTCATCCTATAATGAAAGGGGACATTTAGAGAATCTACCAAAATCGGGAAGACCAAGAAAAACAACAATATGGACCGACAGACGCATTAAAAGAATTTCTCAAAATGATCCTTGGAAGTCTGCACCTAGAATTATTGCTGAAGTTCCAGGAATTATGGTTGGTCCACGGACTGTTCAGAGAAGGTTGGTTGTTTAGTAGACGCCCCGCTAAAAAGCCGCTAGTTTCGGGAAGAAATAGAGCAGCAAGACTTGCATTTGCATATCGGCATTTAAACTGGACAGTAGACGATTGGAAAAAGTTCTTTTTAGTGACGAAACGCGATATAAAATTTTTAATTCCGATGGAATAAAACGTGTGCGGCGACCAATAAATAGCAGGTTTAATCCTAAGTACGTAACACCAACAGTTAAACATGGTAAAGGCAGTGTTTTTTTATGGGGTTGTTTCTCGTGGAAAGAGGTAGGCCCTATACACTTTATTAATGAAAATATGGATCGATTTATTTATAGGGATATAATGGAAAATGTCATGCTCCCTTATGCAGAGTGGGAAATGTCACTGCGTTTTACGTTCCAGCAGGATGTTTTGCTTTTAATCATCAATTTCAGCCGTTCAACCCATTATAACCGCGGTAATAATTGATAACAACTTTTACGTATAAAGCATGAATTAAACGTCAACATAACCGATTGGTAAATACCGTTTTATAATTGTTTAATCGCCTAAAGTTGATGAATATGTTGCCTTGTAGGTAATGGCATTCAATAGATTATGTTAAAGGGATGTAGATGTTACCGAATAAACTGCTGCTCAATTCAACTGCAACTGGAAATTTTTTGGTAAATTTCAAATCGTTATTACTCTTAAATAAAATGCAATAGCAAAATGCGGCTTTTACCGTTTTGTAGGATAACTTTTTGAAAAAGAATGGCCATTTCACTTTGTGTAAATTTTTACTTGTTTTTATTCTACAGGGTGTGATGGAAAAGTCCGTTTTTTACAAAAACTTTGTCAAGAGCGACATTCTACAAAAAAATAGTTTTTAATTTTTTATTATATAGTGTTATTCAGTAGACCATTTTGAAAAAACAAGTTTTCTTTTCGATATCTGCTTCATTTTTCATGTTATAATTTTTTTTCAAAAAATGATTTTTTTTCATATTGTACTCCCTGTATTTAACAGTTCATCACAGCGATTATTTTTTTAGATAATTTTAAATGTATATAAGTACCCTTTTAAAACTGTATTAGAATTTTATTTCTAAAAAATTATTAACGCGTCAGTAGCGTCGCAAATGTAACTAAATTGTATTTTGGTAAAATTTCAATTCCCAAAGTTTCAGTGAGCACCACATATTCTGTATTTAAGATTTTAATTGTTTCTCGACAATTTGAGAAACTACGGACATTTATCTCGGGACGGTTTTTTACTTTTTTAAAAAAGTAATCAGTGGCGTAGATATAATTTTTCTTCTGAATGCTCTTTTTACTTGCCAGAGGATTATTGCATGGAAGTAATAATTTGTAATTCGGGTAATTTTAGGGCATTTATCGATTAGCTTAGAACAAACGTTAACATTTTTTTAAATCTTAGTAATTTTAGAAAAAAATATACAGGGTGTTTCGAAAAATTAAAGCTTCCGCATTTGTATTTTTTTTAAATAAAAAGCAGGGTGTGAATCCTTAGATGATTTTACGAAGAAAGTTTAAATAAACTTATGTTCTGACTGTCCTAACTTTTGAGATACAGGGTGTGAAACTTTAAAAAATATATACCTTTTTTTTATAATAACTGTGATACCACTCTACAAATTTTAATAAAATTTGGTACATACCCACTATACATTGGGGGCATCTTTTAAAGTAAAATATTTTTATCGTTTTTTCAGTGGCGTTCGAGCAGGATTTAAATTAAATATTTTTTAAAGAAAATCATTGTACGCCACTGCTTTTTTGAAACAAAAATTATTCCTATAATTTCCATTTATTTTTGAGCAAATTTGATATCATGTTATTCTTTTGCCCGACGAATAGTTTTTACTTAATAAAATATGAAGCATTTCTCGGCATGTTCATATATTGTCAAAATTAATAAAAATGCCTTATTAGTGTTTTGGTAAAAGTGGCAAGGTTTATTTTTTAAAAAACGCAAGTACCTGCATTTTAAATCTCTAATCTAATCTCTCCAAATCTCTCTTATCCAACTTTTAAAATTCTGTTATAAGAACTTCCTGCCAACATCTTTGTTATATTCGTGAATCACTTAAGAGACTGTTGTAGATCCCGCTCACTAGTTGCATAGAGGTTTAGGTCATTATTATTATTATTATTATTATTATTATTATTATTCTCTAAAAGATCCAACACGACTATCCCATGGCTCCGACCCCATAGGGCGTCGTGCGAAAGGCCATCCATATCGAAGACCACTCCTCGCGTCCGCTTGGTCAGTGATCTTCGGCCAAATTCATTTGCCTCAGTAGACAAAGGGAACCAAGGACAACAGATTTCTGCATCTTCATCGCCAGTTGTTCGGGTGTATTTTGATATGCTGGAATGTACCTCATTTCCCTTAATACGTTATCTTTCATGCCTCCTAAAACGCCAACTATCAGGACAACCAATCGCACGGTATACTCTGGATAAAGCCTCCGAAGATATTGATATTTGGCTCATTTTTCCCGTTCTTTTATATCGATGTTAGTTTCCGCAGGTGCGGAGAACTCCATCACATACATGGTGTGATTTCTCTTATCAAGGAGAACGATGTCGGGTTTATTCGCTTGCATTTGATGCGTGGTTGGGAACGCATAGTTCCAGTATATGCGACAGTTGTCATTTTCCACTACTGCCTCCATGTCGCCGGGAGCAAACGGCTGTATTGCTGTTTCATCGATGCCGTAGTAATGCTTGAGGTGATAGTAAAGTACCCGAAGAGCGTCATTATGCGGATGGATATGAACTTAGCATTGGTAGCATGCACTGAACAAGCTGACAATAAGTGCATAAGGGTTTCGGGTTGGTTAACACTATTATTAGTATTTACGTTAATAATATTATTATTCTTTTTTGTAATATACAGCGTGTCTTCGGAAAATCTTACCAAACTTTTTAATTATTAAATTTACGAAAAAAGTGCCTCCTCATACAAAAAGTCCTACTTAATGAGAAAATACATTTGCACAAAAATATGTGTATGTTAAACGTACGTGGTACCTTAAAAGACTTATTTCCAAATTAAAATACCAATATATTTCCCAACTACGGTAGGAAACTTTAAAGGGGATTTGTTATGTAATTTTATGAAGAAAAGTTCCTATAAAGTTACGTCCGGTGTTGCTTCGTTTCTGCAAAAATGGACAATACTAAAAAGTTTTATTTTTAGTTGCATTATAGGAAAAAAGTATAAAAACTACATAAAAAGCCAGTGGCGTACATTTTTTCAATAATGGTAGTGGTGCCCACCGAGACGCCACTGGACCCAATAAAGTCAATCTAATTAAAGCTTTACAAGCGGTTCATTACATCAGACAAACAGACAAAACAAATTTATTTATTAATCAAGCAAATGAAAATATAAAGGTAGCATACCAAATTCGTCGGTCAAAAGAATAACGTAATATTAAATTTGCTCAAAAGTAAATGGAAATTGTAAGAATAATTTTTGTTTCAAAAAAGCAGTGGAGTACTATGATTTTCTTTAAAAAATATTTAATATAAATCCCGCTCGAACGCCACTGAAAGAAAGATAAAAATATTTTTACTTTTAAAAATGCCCCTTAATGTGTAGTGGCTGTGTACCACATTTTATTAAAATTTGTAGAGTGGTATCACAGTTATTATAAAAAAAGATATATATTTTTTAAGTTTCACACCCTGTATCTCAAAAGTTAGGACAGTCAGAACATAAGTTTATTTGAACTTTCTTCGTAAAATCATCTAAGGGTTCACACCCTGCTTTTCTTTAAAAAAAAATACAAATGTTGAATCTTTAATTTTTCGAAACACCCTGTATATTTTTTCTAAATTTACCAAGATTTAAAAAAATGTTAACGTTTGTTCTAAGCTAATCGATAAATGCCCTAAAATAACCCGAATTACAAATTATTACTTCCATGCAATAATCCTCTGGCAAGTAAAAAGAGCATTCAGAAGAAAAATTATATCTACGCCAATGATGACTTTTTAAAAAAGTAAAAAACCGTCCCGAGATAAATGTCCGTAGTTTCTAAAAATTGTAGAGAAACAATTAAAATCTTAAATATAGAATATGTGGTGCTCACAGAAAGTTTGGGAATTGAAATTTTACAAAAATACAATTTAGTTACATTTGCGACGCTACTGACGCGTTAATAATTTTTAGAAATAAAATTCTAATACAGTTTTAAAAGGGTACTTATGTACATTTAAAATTATCTAAAAAATTAATCGCTGTGATGAACTGTTAAATACAGGGAGTACAATATGAAAAAAAATCATTTTTTGAAAAAAAATTATAACATGAAAAATGGAGCAGATATCAAAAATCTGACAAACTTGTTTTTTCAAAATGGTCTACTGAATAACACTATATAATTAAAAATTAAAAACTATTTTTTTGTAGAATGTCGCTCTTGACAAAGTTTTTGTAAAAAACGGACTTTTCCATTACACCCTGTAGAATAAAAACAAGTAAAAATTTACACAAAGTGAAATGGCCATTCTTTTTCAAAAAAGTTATCCTACAAAACGGTAAAAGCCGCATTTTGCTATTGCATTTTATTTAAGAGTAATAACGATTTGAAATTTACCAAAAAATTTCCAGTTGCAGTTGAATTGAGCAGCAGTTTAGTTTGTCATAAGTTATAATATACAAATTGGCTTTATAACTTCATACAAAGATTTGAATTTTTTGGTCCCGAAAAAGCCGTATACCAGATGTTATTTGCCTAAAAGAAATACGTGGGTCAGGAATATTTTATTTTAGTATTTGCGAAAAAATATTTTATTAGTTTGGCCTAACCCTGTTGATCATTTTAAACTAGCAGATAAAAAGGGTGTCCCTGTCCCAACTCTATTTATACACCAAATACCTTCGCCCCTGTACAAGATACAAAAATAAACTTGAATAAGAAAATGTTTATTTGGATACACTCTTTTAGTGGGAGTTCTAGTTATTATACGTGGTGTCTCAAAAGCTTGATTTTTATTTGCAAGTAGATTTTTTTTAATGGAACAGCCTATATATTTTAACCAATTTTGACTCTGTATGAAATTCTACATCAAAAATAATATACGTCAATTAGTGCTGGTCGTTAAGATATCAGCAGTATGTTAATATACTCATTAACAATTAAAACAGAAGAAATAAAGTAATGTTTTGGTTTTAATTATTTTTAAATAATTATATCAGTGTTAGAGTGACAAATAATATAATAACAAGTAACTAAATACCTTCCATTGTAAGAACTACTAACAGGTACGTCAGAAATTTAGTTTGTTTTGGACACCTGTTTACTGAATTGATTTAAAAAACAACATTACGTCAATTATGGCGGGTTTTTAAGTTAGGTTAGTAAGTATGTATCTAAAATAAACTAAATGACTTACTTTATAGTAGTTCTTACAATGTAAGGTTATTAATTGCATGTAATTATATGTTTTGTCACTTTGACAGTGACAGAGTTATTTAAAAATAATTAGAACCAAAATATTATTTTTTTCTTTACATTTAGTCTTCAATAAGTACATTAACATACTGCTGATATCTCAAAAACCAGCAATAATTATAGTGTGTTTTATATTTTTGATGCAGAATTAATTATAAAGTCAAAATTTGTTAAAATATATAGGATGTTCCATTTTAAAATAAATAACTTGACAATGAAAATAATGTTTTTGTACACCTTGTATAATAACTAGTACTGTCAGGAAAAAAGTGTATTCAAATAAACATTTTTTATTTTAAGTTTATTTTTGTATCTTGTACAGGGGTGAAGTAATTTGCTGTATAAATAGAGTTGGGACACCCTGTACAGGGTAATTTCTTAACCTATACTAATTAATTTAGGAAAATAGTTGCTGAAAAACAATAACTAATAATGAAAAAAGTTAGTAAAATATTTGTAGTTAGTGAGATATTCAAATATTTTAAATTAAATACAATAACAAAAATTATAAACACAAATATTAAACAATTCTTTTTTTGAAATAATTAAGTATAGTTTTTATACAGCTCTGTAAAATTATCCGACTAAGCTTTTATTATTTATAAAAAAAATTATAAACAGGTCATAATGATAATATTTTCAATTTCTAAAAGTACACACTGTCAGTTGGGATTTTATTTTTGCGCGCTTAGAATTATAATTTGGGCTTAGTGATTATACCATATTATTAATGAAACAACAACATGTTTTATTATTAACCATTATTTGAGGCGCCGAGTCTCAAAGAGTACAATCTCCATTATTTATACTACAGAGAGACAAATGTCCCAATAGTTGTATTTTTTAGCGATGAATTTAAATACATCACTTTTAGGCCATAACTTATATCAATAATAAGTGCATTTAGTTCTGACGTCACGACGCAGGCAAGAAATCCAAACAATAGATTTTTATTATGGGAATTCGTGCTAAAAGTTCAAATAACGCGATTTGTGTGAGTTTTTGTGTGTTTTAAAGTGTTTGTGACTAGTGTAGGCTATTTGTGACACTGTAACTCTAAATTTTTGTAAATATTTGTGATATTCATTCACCTAACCTAACTGTGTGAACAAATGTATAACTTTTACGAATTTTAATCTATGATATTAATGCTGAAAGGTTCCTCGTAATCCATTTTGATAAAACTAATATAAAATATCTTAAATAGTACCACTAATGTAACAAAAATGAAAAATAAAGTATATTTTTCATAGAAACCTTTGTTTGTTTTAAGGAGATGAGATGGGCCTAGAGGGGTTTGTTTGGATTCCATCAAATGCTGTGTTCGGCCCGGAACGACACCAAAAGTGTTCCTTTACAATTTTAACATTTTTTCATGCTGTAGAACCGTTCTTGACACTATTGACAGTTCAGAGAACGGTTCAGAACGGTTCTACAAGGTAAAAGGAATACACTAATTGGCAATACCTTGAAAATATACCCCTAGAGTCAGCCTTTATAGCAGTGTAAAAGCGCATGAGAAAGAAATATGACAAGAGTATAATCTATCGCTTTTGGTTCTGCTGATCTCTAAGATTATGCAGAGCTAAAGTTTACTGTTTTTTAAGCATGCAATTGTTTGCACAGCTAAGCGGCAAGACTGCCTCTTATAGGTAGGTATGTTCTTGAGGGTTAGAAAAACGTCAACGTCGTGTGACGTCATACTAAATGCGCGTATAGAGGAATAATGCATTACACTCAATTTACAGGTTACAAAAATTCTAAAATTATTTTAAAATATTTATAAATGGCGTTGGATAAATGATGCCGTCTTTTTGGTTACATACAGCTAATAAATTTGTTTTGGTTTTTATAAGTATTTTTATTTTTTAATATTTAATATTTGATTAATTTTTTTATATTAGATTTGGTTTTACTTTTTCCAAATAAATACTGTGCTAGATAAAAATGCCGCTTTACGTTTTATAGAGTAAGAGCCCGACCAGCGGCAGACATTTTAAAAAGCTGAAAGTTTGTTAGTGTATGCTTTCAACATAGATAGAAGCTATGATATACGATGAAGTTTGAATAATAGTGGCTTTGGCAGGTACCAGGTACCAAAAGTTATTGAATTAAAACTTAAATTTCGCATTTTGAAAAAGCTGAATTTTATATATGTTACTTGGGTACCTATAAGAAGATATTTCCTTAGTCGCTAGACTGTTTCGAATATTCCAACCCCTTGGCAGAGAAATATTCTGGTCTGAGGAATTCCAATATTTCTGTTATATTGTGTTACGTCAGTGGGACTAATATACCATATGAAACTGTTTTTTCTTAACTTCACTTCTTCTACTTAATTCTCATCATTATTTCTTATTTTTCTAATTCCAATTTGATCTCCTTGTTGGGTCAATTACTGTACGTATACAAAGTTAAACTCGGTTATTTGATAACTCAACTCGTACATGGCCGTGGCCGTTTATTTTGTGACCTAGATATTGTTACTGTTTATTAAAAAAAATCTTGAAGGCTGTAGGTTCGCAAAATTATTCGCTTTAATATGAGAATGTTTTATCTTCAATACCAAAATTATTAAATAAATATTAAAATTATTAAAACTTATGTAAATACCCTTCTATGCAAGGTGTTTACAATACAACAACACATGGGAAAAAGTCTTAAATAAAAGTTATACGGTTTCCAATTAGACATTTCCCAAAAATATTTTAACGTATACAGAGCGTCCCAAAAAGCTTCAAAGCAATAACTTTTTTCTGGGACACTCTGTATACGCATCGAAATAATTTTGAAGATGCCTATTAAGAAATTATATATAATATAATATAATAAATATTATATTACAAAAATATTTTTTATATCTTGTTAACTAACAGAAATATTGGACTTCTGCGGACCATTGGAGCACTTCAAAATGTTTATCTGCCAAGGAGTTGGAAATGCCAAACCTGCCTGGCGACTAAAAAATGTCTTCTAATAGGTACCCAAGTAACACATAAAAATTTAGCTTCTACAAAATGCGAAAGTTAAGTTTTAATTTATCAACCTTTGGTACCTGGTACCTGCCAAAGCCACTATGAGTCAAACTTTATAGTCTACCATTGCTTCTACCTATTTTGGAAGCATGCGCTGTAAAACTTTCAGCTTTTACAAAATGACAAAGGTCTCCGCTCACAGGCCCTTGGACTATTATTTTGTTTATTATTGGTTTTTACAAACATAACAAAGTTGGTAAGATTTCTAATCAATAACTAAATAAAATTTGATAAGGTTGTTGCCTTTTGGGATTTCTGCTTAAATATATTTTAGATATTTCTTCACCGTTTCTTTCCTTTTGTAATAAATTTTCTCATATGTCTTCTTTTGCCATTGGTATGTTTTAAAAAATACAACGATAACTTGTGATACATTTTTATAAAGACAAAAATAGGGGATAAAACTGCAAGAATTTAATTTAGTGTAGCTAGCGGAGAAAAGCAGCCAGCGTAAATATGCAATTAAATAGTACAGGGTGGGCTCTAGTGTATGGGCAGTTTCAATATCGAATTAAACATTCAGGCGCGCAACAAGGATTTTAATTTTTGTTTTATTTAAAAAATGATACACGAGACCAACACGAAAAATATACCTAATACTATTGACCTAAAGAACACTTTGGAAAAACAATTTTAATTTTAAAAATTTGCGAAAAAGTTAGTTTTTTGGTTAGCCTAAATTTGATCAAATTTTATTAACAAATATCAAATTTAATAAAATGATCTATATTTTTCAAATAACTATACCCAGTTAAAATGTTTTCACTTTACATTATTTTTATGCGAGACTTTTAAATGCCTCTATTTACAAGAAAAAGGCAGATATTTGGGATTTGTCAATAAAATTTGATGAAATTTACGAAAAACACAAATAAAGAATTTGCTTTTAAAAGTTTTTTCTCCGAGGGGGCTAACCAAAAAAACTAACTTTGGTTTCACAAATTCCAAAATAATTTTTTTTACCAAAGTATTTCGCTTAGCATTAATAGCATCTGGTAAATATTTGGTGTAGTCCCCATGGCTTAGTTTTTAGATAAAATAAATCCTAATTGCGCCTCTGCAAACGGTTCAAAACTTACACATATTTTAATAATATTATTTTAAACTATAAATTATGGAAATTTTTATGAATTAAAAATTATGTTGTCCAAGTGACGTCTCTCATGTTGCACGACATTCTTAAATCCGTTTTGCATATTTCAAAACTTGGCGACAAGATGCTCGCGGAATGGCGTTTATTTCCCGCACAATGTTTTGTTTAAGCTGGTCTAATGTGGTTGGATTATATTCGTAGGCCCTTGATTTTAGGTAACCCCACAGAAAAGAAATATCTTTATTAAGAGTAATGTCCGGTCTCCAAGGGAGCCACTAAATAACACACCTTTCCATCAGGAAACATTTCTTTAAACAAATTTATGTTTTAACACGCTTTTATTAGCTTGGGTTGTAACTATCTATCTATCTATCTATCTATCTATCTGTGTACCAACCATTCATCTATCTATCTATCTATCTATCTATGTAACGGAATCTTTGAGCCTAATTTTTACCAACTTTCAGCGATTCAATTTCTTTGAAACTTTGCACACGTATCAAGGACCGATGACAATGCAATAATTTAAAAACAGTATCCCGTTATCCTGATTAGGACCGCCAGGATAAATAAATTCCTTTACAGTGTCCTAATACTACTCTTGACAAAATGGCGAAGGAATTTTTTAGTGAATAAACTGGAGCATTTATTTTTAAAAAACTAATTGATATATCGAACTAAAAATGAAAAATAAATAATAGTTTAAAAAACTAAAAAACACGCTTTTATATGCAACCGAACTAAAAATTAGAAAATAATTTTTCATTACAAAGAGTTTGTCACTTCAGAGTAAAAAGCGTGGGGTGCATTTATTTTTTATAACTTTTTCCTCATAGATATTTGCAAATAGAATAATTATAACATTTAATATATTAAGCACCCCACGCTTTTTACTCTGAAGTGACAAACTCTTTGTAATGAAAAATTATTTTCTAATTTTTAGTTCGGTTGCATATAAAAGCGTGGTTTTTTAGTTTTTTTAAACTATTATTTATTAAAATTTGGTAAGAAGGTACTTAAAATATATATTAAAAGCTGAAACTTGGTAGGATTTTTTTCTACTTATAGATTAAAATTTTGCTTGAGCACCGGAAAAAGAAAGGGTATTAACTTTTTTTCCGAGAAAAAGTAATTTCATAAAAAGTCCCATTTTAGTACCTGTCAACCGAAATAGAATATAAATTTTTTTCCCGTCACGGAAAAAATGCCTTTTTTCTTTAATTATCTAACATTCTGTATAAAAAAGAGGTTAAATTAAATTACTATATTATCCTTTTTCCATCGTTAACTTTTTTTGTAGCTCTCAGCAAAAATTTTATAGCTTGAAATCTTTTTTCCAAACTTTAAACGGAGTCGCTCGATATTTTAGCTGACGCAAAGAATTTTAATGTTCTCAAGTTTTTAGCCGTTTTTTCTCTTTTTGTCTTTTATCAACCCAAATGTTATTATGGTCTCGAAATACATACATACTTTTAACTAAATGGGACATTGTATTTATTATCATGTAAAAAAAAGTAATTTTAATGTTACATGAAAACTATTTTGGTCTACATTTTACCAAAGGTCAGATTTATTAACTTTGGTACCAGAACTTTAAACTTTCCCTAATTATTGAAAATACTGTTGATTTAAAAACGCCTTAAACTGAAAATGTATAAAATAGTTTTTCTGTAAGACCAGCTTAGTTTACACTGCTTGGATCGTTTAGGTTTGTGGACTAGACCTAGTACGATTCTGGATATAGTTTTTTCCAATTAACATTAATAAGGTTGTTTTGCATATACGGTTGTTAAGTAATCTAGGTGCATTCAGCTTCTAAGGGATTTCAAACATTTTTCGCAGAAGAAAAAACTTTTTCTCCCCTTTTCGGGTCTTCCACCTAGGTCCGACTACCGCCCCCTAGGACGTGCGCTGCAGCCCTACAGGCTTATTGTGCCTTAACCCTAATCCTTCTCATTCACACGTCATCCATTTTGGATTCAACTTGTATGGTTGACAGAGCACCGAGTGAAGCGGCGGCGGTCACCCATCCAAGTTAAAACCGCGCTCCACGTTGCTTAACACCAGTAATCGACGCTGCCGATCCCACCGGAGGCGCAGCTGTTAAATCTGCTACTTATTTAATTCTTAGGGAATTTTTTTGGGTCAGTGTTTAGAGTATGTTAGCTGTACGATTTATAGAAATAGTATTTTTTTGCATTAGGTGTATTTTTATGCGATATTCGTCATCAGAGGTAAAATTCCAACTGTCCTTATTTTTACTATAGTTCTCCCCTGTCTTTTGCACTCAAACTCCTGATAACACTAAATTGGCTCACAATATTTTATTTAACATTAAAAAACATGTTTTTTTATTGACTTTAAGCCTTTTCTTTTAATATAAAAGTTTGCTTTAAATCAAGTCGCTATATCTGAAACCATTATACACATAGGTGTATGCATGGTTGCAGCGTTTTAGGAGGTAAAAGATTTGGAATTTTATGAAAAAAACGTGTTAAATAACTAAAATAGAGCTTTTTTAAAGATGATCATAAAATATTGTGTATCAATTTAGTGTTGTATCAAGAATTTTGTGCAAAAAAGGCGGAATAATAATTAATCTCAAGAACGAAACGTTTCCAAACTTTTTTTTAGATTTCGTGATATATGCGCTCCAAAAACCCCCATATACCAAATTTCGTCAAAATCGAAGTTGACGCAACTTTTTAGACAATTACCTAATAAATTTTATAAAAACTCAGTTAGAGTAAATCCTCTTACATGAGAATTTTATACGACATTAAATATTTAGGGATTTCTAATAGGTAAAATTATTAAATATTTTGTTCTGCAAACGTCATTTTTGACAAATAAGTTTAAATAATGTCAAAGAAATGTTTGGGCTTCAGAGTTTATGACATGTGAAAAAAATTTTTTTAGGAATCGTGTGTAGAATTCAAAAATAAAATAATAATAATAAGCGAAATAATGTGAAAATCTTTTTCATACTAGGGCTACTAAAATTTAACCATTATATTTTTTCACATTACCTGGAGTTTTTCTGATTATTGTGCATCCAATCATGGCCACCTAGTTGCAATATTAAAAATAACTTTAAAAAAAATCAACTAGGCTTAAAAAAACTTTTTAAATGTGCACACATTCTAATTGAGAATTATGCCATAGAAATGTAAAAATGTAACAAGCAAGGGTATTCCATTTAAAAAATGAACATTGGAATCATCAGAGTAATATTGAGAATTGACTGGAAAGTAACAAATATGCGAATAGTCTCCTCTTTTCATACCATTTACCTATACCCGGCCCCTTTTTAAATATGTCTAATGTCTAATAAAAAAAAATGGGCGCCCGGTATTTAGCTCCAGTACAATTGGAAGTTTTTATAGTGTGCCATCTCAAAAATTGTATAGTTATTAAAATAAAATGTTAGGTAGGTGATTATATTCGCTACTCACACATTTTGGACGGGCGGGGGGGAAAATACAGGCACGATCCATAGACCAACCTACATTTAGATCCGCAGTGGCAAGAAGCATTTTCGGATTTTACGATCGCGCAGAGGAGTGGACGAACATGCGCATAAAAGCCGTGGCAAAATACAAACACCCGGCACCCCGTACCCTTTGTCCGCGGTCTGACCGTAACGCTCATTAGCTACCGTACTTCGAACAGAAAACCAGGACGCCGTCATCAATTCTTTCTGTAATACGTGTATTGTTTGGTGCCGGGTGCGTTTACCCTCAACTGGCTTGCGCACAAACCGGTTTTTCGCCCATGAAATGCTAACTTTTGTTTCGCGCAGGATATAACATTAGCAATCCATCGAGATCAGTGGCACAATGGTATTGTCGTTACGTTAGAATTAAGAGGTATTTACAACTGAATTTTGAGTGCAAATTAACAAGGAACAGTGAAGCAGCTGGCCTCTGGTTTTTGGAGAGAGCTTAAGCCCCAGTTTATATAAAAAATAATTTTTTTAAAAAACACTAATATAGCCTGAGTGTCTCTAAAAGATCTGTACAAAATGCTACCTCAAACTCCCTTGGGCCAAAATACGAAAGCTAATCTAATACTATAATTTTCTTCTTAAGACAAATAGTTGATAATTTTTTTGAGATACACCATGCGCAGTCTCCAAAGGTCTGTATAAATGGTACCACAAATTATTTGGTTTAAAATACAACGATCCGATGCAATTTGTCTTGATCGAAAAATGGATTTTTAAGAAGGTTCTGGGTTTCAAAGATTTTATTTTATTTTTTTATTTTGACACCCTGTATTTACGCAAGGGATAAGTTTTTTGGTGCAAGGAATTTGTCGTAGCATTTTGTACACAATCCGGAGTGGCCTGAGATAAAGCGTAAGGGAATACGGATGAAATCCTTTAGCCAAGCGGAATAAAAACTTTAATCGGAATATCTTAACAACGATTGCTTGTACGATATTTACTAGGTATACATTTTTGTGTTCAAAATAATGGTAGAATAGAAATTCTTTTACTTAAGCTATAATATACAATGTAGTAATGTAACGAATTTTCGCATTTGCATCTGCGAATATTTGCATATTTTTTGATATTTTCGTTCGCAAGAAATCTATGCGAATGGTTTTGACTTTTGAATACAAAATTATAATTGATGATGGATATGGAATAATAATACTGCTAATTAGATTTATAATTTTCGTTTACTAAGGATTGTATATACAGGGGGGCAAATTAAACTTGCACACTATTTAAGTATCAATAACTTTTTTATCTGTTGCGCCTATCTTTTAAATTTTACAGGGCTAATAGGTATAATAATAAATATTAAAACTAGTAGTTAATATCTGCTACATACAGTGTGGGCCAAATTAAACTTGCACACTTTTTAACTAATGATAACTTTTTAGCTGTTGCGTCAATCTTTTTATTTTTACAAAGCTACTGGGTAGATATGTTTTCTCTAGGTTTGTCAATTTTGGTCGAATGGATTTAGTCAGGACCGGACTTACGTGCACTCTTTCCAAAATAATGCATTTAACCTCTTTGCAAAAGAAATCGGATTAAGTTACAATTGAGCTAATACGTCTTTTTTGTAGACGAACTATGGAAAATAATTCTGTAAAGCAAATATGTCAATGATTTGAGGATTTAGGAATTATGATTATTCGTTGATAAATGATGCGCCCCAAAAAAGCATGTATTTGTCAGGATTTTAACAGGGGAACTTTTTTGTAGTGTGCTTTAAAAATCAAAAAATGTGAGGTTACCATGGTTCCTGAGTTGGATGCTGACACAAGCTTAACAGTAATAATTGTAGATATATTCAACTTCTTTAGCAACGAAGTTAAATGTATCATTTTAAAAAAGTTTCGTGAAGTTCGGTCCTGACTAAATATTTATTCAACCAAAATTGACGAAACCCAGAGAAAACATATCTACCCAGTAGCTTGGTAAAAATAAAAGATTGGCGCAACAGATAAAAAGTTATCATTAGTTAAAAAGTGTGCAAGTTTAATTTGGCCCACACTGTATGTAGCCGATAACTAACTACTAGTTTTATTATTTATTATTATACCTAATTTCCTAAACAAAAATTTAAAAAAATAATCAAAAAAATCATGTACACCTTTGTATGATATTTTACGATCACTTTATTTGAAAGTCAACATTTGCATTTGCATTCGCGAATATTGAAGATGAATATCCGAATTCGAGAATGTGAGAATTCCAACATTGGTTTCATCACTAATACAATCAAACAATTAATCAATAAAAATAACTAAAATAAAACAAAAAACTTTAACACCCTGTATCTTGCAAACGATACATTTCTCGAGTATGGTAAATTAGGTTAGATCATCATTTTCAATACTCAATCATTTGGGGGAGCTAATCGACGTCTTGGGGGCTGATTGCGCCCCTGCCAGAAAAGTGAGTATAATTCAAAAAAATATTAAAATTTTATAAAATACTATTTTCGCAGCACTGACACTAATTGTATAGTAAGAAAAATGTTTCAAGTATTTTAAAATAATTTAAGGGACGCCTTCTATGCATCGGATATGCAGAGAATAAATTTGTTCCGTACCAATTGGAAATTTAAAAAAATATTGTAATTAAAAGAAATCAGTGGCGTACCATTTTTTTAACCTTAAACCTTGACATGGACGTCATGAATAATTTTTTTCTTGTATGCCAAAAAATGTCCTCTGGTGCATGAGAGTCGCCTTCCATTTTTTTAAATATCTGAATTGGCATGAAAGTTATAAAAATCAATATTTTTAACACCCCGTAGTTCAAAATTAAATCGCTTAGGACATATGTTTACATGAAGTTTTTTTTTCTTATTTTCATTGTAAGAATCACTCCTTAAAGTTTGTCGGTAAAGTTACTGGACACCTTGTATTAAATAATATTTAAATAAAAATTATGTTTTAAAAAAGTAACGTAACGGTTAAATATCTCACGACTTGTGAGCTTAAAAAATAGGTTGAAAAAAAAGTTGTGTAATACATGTAGCGCTATCGTTTTGCAATAATATATTAAACTTAATTACCCTACTGACTACTGACATATGTTACCTAGAGGGTTATGTACAGTTAAAATTTTCAAAAAATTGACTTTTTTTATTTTGTTTTTCTATATTTAAGAATAAACGCAGCAAATTTTCTATCAGTTCCGGTTAATATTTTCGAAGTTACGCGCAAATTTGAAAAGGCGTTTCAGGGTGCTTTTAATAGTGCTTTTCAAACTTTAAATCGGTTTTCCTCAAAATGGTGTTTTTAAAGTAGGTGACCAACATTATTTTGAAAACGGCTAAACCAATAAGTCTCAAATTTTAACACGAGCTTCCTAAATATATTTTTTAGTAATTATTGGAAGATTTTTCCATTTATTTTTTTATAAACAACTAATGGTTAATGTTGGTCAATCATCTATTCTTTTTTGGAAAAACGCCAACTTAAAAAATTGTTTATTATTTATTAATAGTAGGTGCAAGCAAGACTACTTTATTAACACTTGTTAACCCGGTTCGGAATTTGGGATTCAGTCACAGTACAAGTATATTTCAGATAATAATTAAAACAGGAAGTTTTTTAAAATTTTGACGTCTGTATCTTGTCATTTTTATAAAAATGTTAAAATATACAATGTATTTCATTTAAAAAAATTAAATTGTCATTTCCGGTTAAATCGGAGTAACTGAAAAGTGACAAATATGCAAATACTCTTATCTTTTCATGTCATTTACCTGTACCCAGTCTCGTTTTGTTATATCTAAAAGTTAAAAGCTTGTCTTAAAATTTGTTGACTGTTTGTTGTTGTTGTATTTAAAAACTAAGTACAAGTAGAAGTTTTTATAGTATACATCCTAAAATGGTATAAATATTGAAATGAAATATTAGGTAAAATATATTCGCATTCACAATAAAATCTTCGCTATATTGCTATTTTAGACAGGCGGAAATAAAGGCACAATCGTATTGTCGTTTCACTGAATGCACTAACTTCAATGCCAAATATGAATACACATAACTTTAAATTTGTAGCTCTTAAATGTGAATAAATACCTGAAAGTCTTGACTTATTATAGTTGGTTTTAGAGGTGTTAAATGTTTAATAAATAAATAGTTTTACTGACGATAGTACTATTCACTCCAAGTTGTAGGTTCTCAAGTCAATCTCTAATCTTGACATAGAAAGCCAACGCACGGCGATGTAGATATCTCTTTCTCAGGACCTTAACTTAATATTGGAATAACCTTAACTGGCCTTAACACATTATATCTATTGCCATGGCAGCTTAAAAAAGCTGGGATTTCTCTTTGAGTCAGAAAGTATTTTTTGCTATTCTAATTTATACACTTTGTATGTATGTATCCCAAATTCGACCCTTTTCGGAGTACTGTTCTCATATATTATGGATAATAGCGTGCCCAAAAGCCCTTAGCATTCTTGATTTTATCCGAATAGGAGCTGTTCGCCTGGTTAATGAGCCGTCCTTTAAAAAAGGCTTTCCTGGCTTGCCCATTGTCGGACGATAGGTCCTCTATATCGCTTTTTATAGGTACTGCTAAAATATGACTTTCTTATATTTCTAAATGCAGTATTTTCAAAGCGAATCCAACGATGTATAACACTGTGACACTTTAGTTCATGTTTTTTTAAACAATATTTATTATGTAGGTACATGATCTTTTGATACTGAATGGCGTACGTCGCAATTCATCGTAGTTGCTATGAAATCAGAAACTAATGGAATATTTTGTCAAAACAATTGTTTGTGTTTCGTTAAAAGTTTAAAAACTAAGAACATTAGTTTGTATTTATGCATCTCCTACGATGTTAAAATTATTTTTGTATAAATGTGATATTAACAATAAAAATTATCCATTTGACTGCCAGCGTCCTAAAAGGTAAAACAATAAAGTGAAACCTTTACGTTAGGACATCAAGTCCGTCCACAAATGTCATGTTTGAAAAAAAACTTATATTTTATAGTTTTTTTAATAGAAAACAACAAAAAGCACACCTTTATACAAATTTTATTTTTGTATGTCCACCACTTTTTAACGGTAGCAATGAATTTCTGTTAAAATTTAAGTCCAAAAAATCTTTGTAAATACAACTACATATTTTTAGCATAATTTTGTTCCAAGAATTTGTTCAGTATAATCCTTACTTGCATCTCCCAGCAGAGAAACTTGTAGTTCCGCACGTATGCGTTCCTATTCGGTTCAACTGGACAGGCCCCAAACTTTCCACTTTGTTTGTTCTTTTATCCCAAAGTTTCTAGAATGTGAAATCTGCTGCTCGTAGAGGTCTCTCTTTTCCTTTAAATCTTCAATTATTTAAATCCCGTGCTAACAAACTTCCTCTTACCTCGCTTAAGACACCCACTGTACGTTAGCATTTATGCTTTTAGCCTTTGAATATTATAAAGAGAAAGAAAAATCTTGTATACGAAGTTTTTGTTACGTTTATAAAACTTTCTATTGCTAATTGCAAAGTTTCCTAATAAAAGTTCTTAATTTTAATAAATGTCTACTGAAGATTTATAATAGCAAAATCTTAAAGAGCATTATAAAAGCAATTAATATATTTTATTTTTAAAAGTTTTATAATTTACTACACAAAAACACAATAACTAGTGAAATAAATAACAAAACTTATTTTTAATTTTACGGTATTGTTGACATTAAATTTTATAAAGTTGGTAGTTGATTTTTAAAATTTGTTTTAATATTCTGTTTGCCTTTTGAATCAGGTTTGTTTAGTTTTATGACTAGTGCAGAAGCATACAATGTGGTCTATTGTGCAACAAATAAAAACTTTTTTATTTGCAATTTATCTTTTTTAACATTGTACATGATAATGGATGGTACTTCTTTGGGTACACGCCAAAATTAAATTAAAAGTACTAAAAATACTAAAAAACCAAAAAAATTTAAACAAGTAAAAAGATAATTAAAAATCGACGTTTCGGTGGCAAATCTGCCACCGTTGTCAAGAACAAAGGAAATAAACTAATAAAAATGAAAACTTACTATTATTCAGGCTTTAAAATTCAAATTTTTATGTTTTTTCTCGGATATTCTAGAAAATTTTGACAAAGAAAAAAAACATAAAAAATTTGAATTTTAAAGCCTGAATAATAGTAAGTTTTCATTTTTATTAGTTTATTTCCTATTTGTCTTGACAACGGTTGCAGATTTGCCACCAAGCGTCGATTTTAATTATCTTTTACTTGTTTAAATTTTTTTGGTTTTTAGTATTTTTAGTACTTTTAATTTATGGCGTGTACTAAAAAGTACCATCCGATTAAATGAATCCGCCAAACTACAGAACATATCTTCAATTGTACATGATTCCAAACTATATTAGTAATAGTCCTTTTTAGAAATTCCAAGGATATACAGGGTAAGACAGAAAAATCTAAAAAATGCTTGGAGGTAAAAGTACCCTCATTTTAAAAAAATTAACAAAATGTTACTGTAACAGTGCAGTTTGCGAATTTAATTACAACAGCTTTCCTAGCGTATTATTATATTTTATTTGGTACTCCTAGCGCCGTCTAGTGCGCAGTGACTTAATTATCGCGACGTTACTCTGTAAAGGTAGCCTGATTTTTTGTTCTTCGAGCATATATCTACTAGAGGCTTCGCTAGCTGTTAGTGTTAACCTTTACAAATGAGATTTTTGTGACCGGTTAATATTTTTGTGGTATATGAACCTTTCTCGAGTCCATGGTTTTGATGGAAGCAGCGACATTTCACATGTCTCTTTAAATCCTTGGCCTGTGATAACCGTCAGGTTTCAAGTACATTTTAGAGTCGACACGCCGAAATTCGCCTGAGTGGTTAGACAAATGTCAAATTTTGGTCGGACGATTGACAGACTTCAAAATGACACTTTTTGTCTAACCGGTGCGACTGATAGTAGAAGGCGATTTTGTGATTTGATAAAAATTTCGAATTATCTCTGTTAAAAACCACGAATCCTTGTCAATCTTTAGCCTAAAAGGTATGTATTTTCTATACTTATATTTTGCGTTAGTATTTTTTCACCTTTTTCTTGTAATGTCGAAACCTAACCTCAAAACACGTTGTCTTTGAATTAGTTTTAATAATTTGATCTTGTTTTAGATAAGCCCGGTTCTTCTTTCATTCTTCAGTTTTTCATTCTTCCCTCCGCTATGTTCTATTTTCTATCTGTTCCTTACGCTTAAGGAAGCCAGATTCAAGTTGCCTGCTTATTGTGAGGCATGCCATAACCTACCATACGAGCTGCCCCCTCTTTATGATCTACCAGTGAATGCCACTTATCTGAATCCCGAGTTGTAGGCCCAGCCTGTAACCAGTGAGAATCCCACTACCAAACTTTGTCAGATAAGTTGACTACATATTTAAAACGTTTAAAAGTACACCGTTTAATATCGTTTCGTCAAAACAACATATTACATCCTGAACAAAATCAAACTAACAAATTAACTTATATACTTAATTTTTGATTTAAATTGGTTATATTTGTAAAGTGGTGTAATAATGTTTGCAAACGTTAAGCGCTAGAGTTTTTATATGTTTTTTTGGTTAACACCCATCTTTTTTAACCAAGATTAAATTGCTCCTAAATAAAGAACACGCATATTTTATACATTGTCCTTTTTTAATTTTGTGTTGGAATCTGTTTGTTTTGTTTTAGTTTACCTAGAGAAACTATCCTTCTGTAGTTTACCACCACCTATAGCTTTAGGTGGCGCCCATATATAAGTACCTTTTTGTGGTAAACTATAATAGGAGGGCTTTCAAATTATTATCTTAATTATTTCTGGTACTGATACAAGAGTTAAAGGAGTGTTTAGGTTACTCAATCCACGACCCACGTGCCCCGACTGACATTGAGCTAGTTAGAAGGTATTTTGCCTTAAAACCAAGGCTAATTAAACATCTTTAATTAGGCAATATAAAAATGTACTTTAGCCCAATTAAGTTACATTACATTACATATTGAAGTTCTTTAAAAATTTTTATTTTTTTGGAAAAAATATAAATTAACGTAATACATATTTTGTAATTGCGATCAAGTTAGTCCACTTTTAAATACTTTTTCATAAAAAATACCTTTTTACAAAATTTAACTAAATATTTTTGACTGCTTACTTTAAGTTTGTTGCAAGGATATTTAAAACAACCTAGTAGTTTAAAAATATTTTTAGA